>PVJD01008629.1:0-70638 GCA_004026545.1 Mormoops blainvillei
CAGAGACCTGCCTGCTCGGCCTCCTGGCCCTCTTGGCGTCAGGTTTACCTCACGACCGCGTCTTCCCCAACACCAGTGGCTGTTCAAGTAGCTCCACTGAGATGAGACTTTGAATTGTATGTAACATAATTAAACTACTCTTTTAAGTCACGTGGTGGTTCTTATGGTGGGTCTTTCAATCACTCTGGCAATCTGATGCAAGCTGCCTGCTCTACTAGAGCTTAAGACCCAGGAAAGATTTAATTTCCAAGCACCTCAGGCTGCTTCCCCCTCCCCCCACCCATTTTCTACTTCTTAAAGGGTTAGTTATCTTAATAGTTAATAGAAAAGCCTTTTAGGATAAATAGTCCAACTCCAACTGCTCCATTAAAACAGCAAAGAAAACAACACATACAATAGAAAAATTTAGGACTCAATATTAAAAATCAGTGCACAAGCCCCGGCTGGACTGAGTGTCAGCCTGCTAACCAAAGGGTCTCTGGTTCGATTCCTCAGTCAGGGCACATGCCTGGGTTGCAGGCCAGGTCCCCAGTAGGGGGTGCACAAGAGACAACCACACATTGATATTTCTCTCCCTCTCTTGCTCCCTTCTCCTCTGTCTAAAAATAAAATAAATAAAATCTTTTAGATAAATAAATAAATATCAGTGCACAAAACATGATTGCTTCAAGGGTACTGTGTGAAGAGTTTCTTTTTTTCATTTGGTTTTCATCCTATGTCTAAGTTCATTGTCTTCTTTCCTGAGAAAGTATGTTGAATTTTTAACCATTGTTTCTGTGAGTCTTATGACCATTCAAATATTCCTGTCATCCTTTCCAAGGTATGGGGTATTAACCCCCAACACTTGAAAATGTTGGTTACTCTAACTATATTTTTAGTTAATGTTCCCATGAGGTTTCAATTTTATAAAATTTGAAACCACATGGTATATATAAAATTTTATTTTATCTTTTGAAAAGATCTTTTTGTATTTGTCATGTGCTGGTTACATTTGAGAAGAGCCCAAGTTACTTTATCTTTTATAGTTGATAGGATTACTTTATTATACCCTAAATGAAGAACCATTGATCATATACTATTACACCTTTTAGATGACAAAATCACCTTTCCTCTAATGAAACTCTTGTACACTAAGGATTAGTGTATGGTATTCTTTCTTAAATATGCCTCCCCATAGACTACTATCTATAATATCCCTAGTTGTGACCTTACATGTGAGAACTTTTCAATGTATATTTTCACTAATGCCAATGAGCTTTAAAAATGTGGATTTGACATTTTTGCAGTTATGTGAGGACTGGCTTTATATTTTCTGCTATTTGTTTGCAAAGCTACAAGCATTTCTCCTCATTGCAGCTCCTGTTTAACATTTCTTAAAACTTAGAATTTGTAGAAAGGAGAAAAATCAGTAACCATTTTTAATAGCAAGTTTACATTTTTTCAGTATGAATATAATTCTATTAAATTCACATACTTTTTACATATAAATCTACTTCAATTGCCAAATTAGACAAGGCATAAAACTGAATATTGTTACTATATTTTGACTGTCTGGCTTATTTATCTTTTAGATAGTATTTTCCCTTAATTAATCATGCATAAACATAATGTTCTGCATGTTATAGAGGATCTCTTGAAATATGCTGTCATCCTTAAAGTTATTCCATGCTATTCAGATACTTTCTCTTCCATTTTGTTGCATATAATGTTTGAAGCACAGAATATAAAATTTGATTTATTTTACACTTGATACATTGTTTTCTATTTAAAAGTACATATTTTTCAATGACGTATGTTTAACATTCCATAGGAGATAGCATTACGTGTAAATAAACATATCAAAATGACTCTGTTATAGGCACACAATGCTTGATAGACTGTTAATGATCCGTTCTATGAATGGCGCAGAATTAATGACCCAGAAGCACCAGCTCATGCAGCCGTCCCAGTTGCTGACTAGCCATGCCCCTTGCTCGCTGTTTCGTATGTCTTCATCATCATGCAAACCGATACTGAAGTTGCTTTCCTTTTCTTCCTTCTCTCTGTGTACATGCCTTTCTAATTTTGTTCCCTTTTTCTTTTACACTAGTTTATTTTCTGTATCTTCAAATCATCCTTATGGAATCAATCTTTGCATATCAATCTAAATAATTGGTTGAGCTCCTATCTTTACCCAGTCATTTGAATCAATTTTTTTCATCCTTGAACAATTTAGAGATATTCATGCTGTTTCATATTCTTAAATTTTCATTTTCATAAATGTTCTATTTTTTGCACCTTTTATTTTATTTCATTCATTTATTAAACATTTTATTGATCTTCAGACCCTAAGTTTGGAGTGTAAAGCATGGTTCTTACCTTCAAAGAGCTCATAATTTAATAAGGGAAATAAACATAAAAATGCTTGCAATTTTCAAACTGCTGTACTAAAGATATACATATGATGCAGAAGGGATGCAGAGAGCAGAAACTGATAAAGTTTATTTGGAGAAGGTCAGAATAATTGACAAAGACAAAAATATTTGAGCGAGTGGACTGGTGAAGGTTGAATAAGTATACTACAGACTTAAAAGGGTGGGGAGAGGACATTCTACATAAAGGTATCAATGTTTACAGAGACAGTGACATAAATGACTTAATGCTTCATGTCCAGTGTGAGGTGCTCAGGAAACTGCAATTGGTGAGTAAAGTGGTCAGAAGTCAGTATGTACCAGGAGATGGGGGGTTGTTTGTCTTTATTACACACATTTATTAATTATGCATTCATTTATCAGATCTCCTGATTGATAACGTACTTTCATGTGAATTCTATTTATGGCTATGTGAAAATAGATATATTTGTGTGAAAGTCTTCATTCAGAGGAGTATAAATAAAATTCGTGCTTTTGATACACTGTTCCAACAAAGTATGAAAGACATTAGAACAAGGATGGCAGAGTCAATCTGAAAGCTTGAGGTAGCTAAAGTAACAGATGACAAAGGCTTAGACTACTGCCATGCTGTGGTAAAAAGAGGAAGACAGTGTTTGAGGACTGTTTAAGCTTTAGATTAAATAGGATTCAAAAGATTGGATGCGTAGGGTGAAGAAGTCTCTGAGATAACTGGTTCGATGACCATAATGGATTTGTTGAGCCAGCTGTTAGAATAGAAACTTTAGGAGACTGAGTTGGAATCAAAGCAGGGAAAGAAATGTTGAGTATGTTGGAGAGAAAGTTTTATGCATATGAAACGTTGATGGAGTATATGAGTACAATGCTTCTCAAAGTTGAATGTATATAGAAATCGCTGGGGAGTCCTCTTCACATGCTGGTTCTGGTTCAGTGGACCTGGGGTGGGACCTGAGGTTCTGCAATTCTGACAAGCATCTGGGAGATGGACATGATATCTGTCCATGGACCATGCTTTCATTGCAAGGATCTAACAGATAGCTGGATTTAATAGTCAACTAAGGGATATAAACTAGAGATGTTAACTCATAAAGCCTGATCATATTGGTGGCAGCTGAAGCCTGATAAAACCTTTATTAAAGTGATAAAAATTAATCGGCAAGGGAAGGAACCCACAGTTTTAGACCAATGGTGCTTGAATCTAAGAAGCGTACATAAAACGAGAAGTACAATGAAGACTATGACTGATATTTGTTGAGTGGGAACACTTGAAGAGTGAATAGAGGAAGAGAAACCAGCTAAGCGAACAGAGTGTTGCTGGAGAGGAAATAAAGTCAGGCATTCTTCAGGTTCCTGCAGTCAAAAGGAGAGTCTTCGGGAGGACTGGGTCAGTGATGTCACAAGCCACAGTGAATGAAATTGAGATGGGTTATAGACAATATTCATTTCATTTAGAATACTTTCAGTTACGCAGTTGGTGGCCATTTCCAGGCAATTTCAGTAGAGGCAGAAGTCAGAAGAAGCCAGATAACTGGTTTGAAGATTGAATTGAAAAGTTAGGGATTAGAAGGAAAAAAGAAAGATTGTTTTTTGTTCACTTGCTTAAAAATTTAATTGGAAACAGTATAAAAGAAAAAGGAATAGTTGACAAAATTTCATATATATGTGTGTATATATATATACATATATATGAGGTGATATTTTCAATTCAATATTCAAGTTCACTGGCAACCGATTTTATGCCTTTTTTTTTTCCCAGAGAACTCTAATGCCTTAGGAAAATAGATTGGAAGTAGAGACAAGGTAGTTGTAGTCTACCATTAACAATTCATTTAATAGAACTGGAAAAATGACACCTTAAATCAACCAGTTCAAATTCCATATTCCCATCTCTTCCCCCATCTTTCAGTTCTTACTGGTGAACCAGTCACAGTGAGAACCAGCTCACAGTGGAACAGGGATAATACTTTATTTGATCCATTGAACAATCTGCTTTAATTATGTCACTTCTGGAAAGTGGGGCTCTCTTCTCCAGAACTGAAACTTAGTTTTTGGCAAAAAGTACAAAGAAAGACAAAAGTTATCCTGCCTTTCATTGGCGATGCATTTAAATGGTGCTCAATGAAAATCAGAATGCAATACATGATTCCAGGCAGATCTTGAAATTAAAACTTTGCTTCATTTTCTCAGTTTAACCCTGGGCTTGTTCATCTGCTTCAGTTGCTGTTTCTGTCTCCATGCTGCTCACTGACTGGTTTGGCGTTGATCATGAGCTGGAAGAGTTTGGATGGAATTTTAACTTTTAGTGGCTGAAAACTTGAAAGATGTTCTCTAGATGTTTACTGAATCATTCAGTATATTTTATTACTTAATATGGGCTTTAAAAACCATAATAGGATAGTGTTAAGCTAGTTAAAATACCCATTTTAACTTTAAGTGTAGTGTAGCCAAAAGGCAATTTTGAAACACCTTATCTCCAGTAAGGTAAGAATGTTGTAAGAAAATGTTGGTCCAGTATAAAATTTAGCATCTATAAAATCCATCTTATGTTTAAAATGTAGTAAATACATGGAATTTGAGTAGCTCCTGGCATTTTTTTTTTTGGTGGGGAAAGTTATACTATATGAAATATAAAACTTAGCAATATGTTTTAAGAGTTATGTTTTGGTGTCTAGAATAGGCTAAAAAGTGTTTCTTAAAAGTTTAATAGACTTTCTTGATTTTTGGATCATAATTCATTTGTAGAAAAGTGAAATTGGATTGTTCCACTATAAGTCCCAAGTGGCAAATCATTTCAAGGGCTCTATGAATAGGTGCATTTGCACAATCTGATTGGCTACCCTAAAGGCAGAAGCAATTATATTATGCTAATGTGCATATTGTGCTCAGAAATCTGATTTTACCATTCTAATACATCAATATATATTGTTTTTTTAAAGAGGTAAGCTTATAGCTGTCAAGTTTTGTGAAAAGAAAAGTTTTAAAGCAATTGTCACATTCAGGAAGCTTGAAGCATTCTTACACTTCATGATAATGATCAAATCTCTCCTTTGACAGTAAATAAAGAGCTGAATATAGTGATAACCTTGATTAAGTGTAACAAGGCTGTGCAAGCGTTCTATAAAAGGCATTTTACATCTTTATGTGGACTTCATAACAACCTGAGGAAAATTATTTGGAAATTTGCTCATTAAGAGATTGGCAGAAAAACATTTTCTTTGCATTGCCTAATAAAATGGACCAGCGGATACATTATTTTTCCTAGGGCATGTAGTTTATGGTTGAAAATGTTGTGATACTTTTGTGACACCATTTACCATCAATTTTTATTTATTTATTTTATAACTCATCAGAAGTTTTAACAGGGAGAGTTTCCTGTAAAACTAAGAAACACGAGATGATAGATACTACATACAGATTTTTTAATCCTTATTTTAGATGGAGATAAAAAATATATGATGAGGTGGTTAAAACCTTTAGTATGTAGAATTTTTCTCAAATAATTTCTGGTGTGTTCTTCAGTAATAAGTCATGTAGCAAGATGGCTTTACATGATAAATGACCTGTGTAAGTCAAATATTTTATTCTAAATTTTAGCAAGGGTGATTCTATGAATTAAAGAGAATTAATAACTTTTATACTGGAACTGGGCTATAAAAGCTTATTTTCTTTGAAATATGATAGCTCTTTTAAAGGTTATTACTAATAAAGTGAAAGTAAGAGTTGTAAACAACACTCTGGGTTCACTGTCTTTGTCTATGACTATGATTATTCTTTCATTTAAACAATACAGTGTACCAAGAGAGCATGACATAATTTCAGAGGAGAATATAATAAAATATAATGACATTTACTAGTCCCTAATTCTCCTACTATGTTATTTTGTTGGTTCATTAAACGGTTTTCTCTTTCACTTTAATGTTTATTGATCTCCAGTGAATATGAAAGCCTTTATATAGCTCAGCTCTTTAATTTGTTATTTGAGTAATTACTGTTCTTGTGTTTTTTGTTAAGACTTTCTTATTAAAATGTTTTAAACATGGAATGTAATCTATCAGGGAAGCATTGTATTAACTATAAAAATCCCTTGCTTTAATTTACAAGATATTTTCTAATCTCATTATGGGGGTTTAGTAGCATAACTCTCATCATTTACATAAGAACAGGCCGATTGGCCTGTCTAGGTGGGGGAATTTGTATCTGCATTTTAAAGCACTAAGCCTTTGTAATATCCCCCTGATAAATCAGCTTTTAAGATTCATCCAGCAAATAGGTGTTGGAGAAACTGTAAACACTTAACTAAGTGGTTACAAATACATAAGCAATTAAAATGAGGTAATTTTATTCATGTAAGGGTTTGGGCTTAATTTGAATCAGACAAGAGTCAAGGACTCTGCTCAGCTCCCATTATCACCACTGCCACCACTACCACGAAAACAATATAAACCTCTGCCTGGGCAGACACAGGAAAAGAGTTATGTCAGCTTTCTTTCCAAAAGTGTCTGTCACAAAAATGATAATGCTGATGACACTGAAATGCAATGAATTGAGTAAATTAAATACTCTTTAATAAAAGAAGTTGGATTCATACAAATTTTATTCTTCTTTAGATATTTTTATTACTACAGGGTACTTTGTTGCATTGAAACACAATTATTTGTGGAAATATAATGTCACTTAATAAAAGGGATGAAGTAGTAAAGATTTTATTCTTACCGATTTGAGTCATTCTATTGTTTTATATTATGAGTCTTTGGCACCTAAAAACATACAGTACAATAAAAAGACGTTAAAAACTCTCACTGTTTTTAAAGAACTTTTCAAAATCCAGTGGATTTATTATACTTGTTTTATTCTAACTATTTTAAAACATTAATTTTTAAATGTTAGCAAATCAAAATTTTTCTTAGGTGCCTTACATTTTTGTTATATAAAGTATCTTTCTTTAAAAAAAAAAGATTTTTAATTTCTTTTTTTTTAAAAAAGATTTTAAAAAGATTTTAAAATTTATTTTCAGAGAGAAGGGAAGCAAGGGAAAATGAGAGGGAAACACCACTGTGTGGTTACCTCTCACATACACCCAGCTGGGGACCTGGCCCCCAAGCCAGGCATGTGCCCTGACTGGGAATCCAACCAGCAACCTTTTGGTTTACAGGCCCATGCTCAATCCGCTGAGCCACACCAGCCAAGGGTAAGGTGTTTTTTTAAAGTTAAATATTCTAAATACTTGCTACTACTATACAAAAATGCAATTGTTTTCTATTATATTCATTTTATATACAATTTTACTAAACAATTATTAAATTTAATTATGAATTTGTAAATTCTTTTGCTGCTTTCATGCAGGTAATTGTATCATTTGTCAATAATGACCATGTGGATACTTTAACAAGTTATACCACTTATTTTTTCAAGTTTTTCCAGTTTTTAAGGCTTCTTTTATATATAGATACAAACTTTATTAAATGTATTTTTGGCATACCAATGCAGTTTATTTATGACCATTATGTCACTGTCAATAATAACTTTTTCACACCATCTGTATATGTTCCTAATATTATTTTCTTTAAGTCTGCATGATCTAACAGTTACCAAAAGATTGTTAACACCTGCCACAATATAAAGAAAAGTTGTTGTTAACACCTGCCACAATATATTCATCATTTTCTTCTAGTGACTATGTCAAATTTTTGTATTATTATTTTGTAGCTATACTGTAAGGCCATCTAAAATTAAACATTTATACCTTTCTGCTAAATTAAAACATATCAATTTGTGTGACTCATTATCCCTACTTTTTTTTTTTTCTGGTTTGTTTTACTACTTTACCTTATGATTTACTTTGTTATCTATATAATTATATCAGATCTCATTTGTTTAGAATTTGCCTGATATACCTTTTTCTGTCCTTTGATTTTTAATTTCCAGTGTATTTATGTTTTACACATTTTTTGGTATATAGCATAAAGCTAGGCTGTGTTTTCTTTTATCTAGTTTAACAATTTTTATCTGGTTTAAACTAGCAAGTTTTCCTACTTTGTGTGTGTGTGTGTGTGTGTGTGTGTGAAGTGTTTTTCCTATTCTTCTTATCAAGAATGTTGCTTGTCAGAAATCTCTTATTAGGGGAACTAATTATTTCAATCTTCCACCTTTTCTGGGCCCACTGTTTAGTCTATTGCCTTCAAGAGTGGTTTGACGTATCCAAACTCAAGGACACTCAAGATAAGAGGGTGTTTCTGATTTACTTCTCTTTCTTCTGGCATTCTTGTGATTTTTGCCTCTGAGGATTTTCTTTCTCTGAATTACCTGCCATCTGTTCTTTTAGTGATCTATATTGGTAATATTTTCCTCAAAATCTATTATGCTTCATTGCCAGAAACAATGGGGATTAAAATAAATAAAATAAAATAAAATATGTAGATTCAAATCCTAGACAGTAGCCCTGACTGGTCGTGGCTCAGTTGGTTGGGCATCATCCCGCAAAGAGAAGGGTCTTCAGTTAGATCTCCAGTCAGGGGGTTGGGGTGAGTATAAGAGGCAAACCATCGATGTTTCTTTTTCACATTGTTGTTTCTTTCCCTCTTTCTCCCTTCCTTCCCCTTTCTCTAGAAATAAATTTTAAGTGTATCTCACCTAAAACAAAAGCTATAATAAGGAATGAAAACCACATTCTTAAAAAAAGTCTTAGCAAAGAAAACTTTAGAAGTGACCTAGCCAACTTTCTATTTATTTAGCTTTTCAGTTTTATCATCTGAAAATTGGAAACTCTAATACCTGCTTTATAGCATTAGTTATTTTATGTATTTCTTTTCTGAGATTTCATTTATTTTTAGAGAGATGGGAAGGGAGGGAGAAAGTGAGGAAGAGAAACATCAATGAGAGAGACAAACATCGATGAGTTGCCCCTTGATTAGTTGCCTCTTGCACACCCCCATACTGGGGACTGAACCTGTAACAGAGGCTGTGCCCTTACTGGGAATCAAACCAATGACCTTTCACTTTGTGCAATGATGCCCAACCAACTGAGCCACACCAGCCAGAACAACATTAGTTCTTTTATCAGAACTAGAATATGTGAAATCCTTGGCTCATTGATAGCCACATACTCGGTAAATGATAATTAATATTAATAGTCAAAGATTTATGTTAAAAAGAATATTTAAATGAGGAATGCCTTTTAAGAGGAACTGGAGGTAATAAAACATGAACTGCTAATGACACTACGAATGATTTGAGGTTAAAATGTATAGCTTCAAATTTACAGTGATGCATGGGGCATGAGGAAATATGATATGGTATGGGAAATTAAGCACAGTAATGAAGCTGAACCATTACTCAGTTTTTATCAAATAGAAGTGGCAACTTTAAGACAAAAGCAATTTTAAAATGCCTTTACTGTCTCAAGGCTTCTACTTGTTTGAAATGTATTTATTGATCTGATCAAGTTTTTATGTATGTCATTGATGATCCTTTTATGTTATTAGGTCTTCCTAGCTTTTAGGAACTCTTGAAGAATTTTCAGGTTGACACTGATGGAACCAGGGTATGGCACAACCGTATTATAATACCACCTTGTCTCAGTTTTTCTTTTATTCTGTCACTGTTTTCTGCTGTGGAACAAGAAACGGCTCCTTAGACTTAAGAGCACTTTTATAGTTGTACATGTGCTTATGCAGAAATGTACATGTGCTGTGTGTATGTGATTAAGACTATATACACCTGTGGAAGAGAAAGAGAACTCTGGATATATCATTTCATCATCCTATTTTAAGACACCAAGATCCGTCCTCTTTATCTTCACAGTTAGATACTAATACCTACACTTAAGACTCCAAGATTTATAAGCCCCGCACTGCTGTTCACTTCCTGCCTGAGCTAAGAACCCCAGAATCATCCTTGACCTCCTCACATCATGTTCAATCCATGAAGAATACTCTCATTTGTAACATCAAAATACATATTGAATCATTTATCCCATTCCCTGTGCTACCACCCACCTCAAAGCCACCATCATTTCTTGCATTTCCTGACTTGTTTTGCTGCTTCTACTGTCGCTCTTCCACAGCATATCCTCTGCAGAACCGCCTGGAGGATGCCTGTGAATCCTATGCCAGTTCATGTCACTTTTCACTAAGACTTTTCCAATGTCTTTCATTACACTTTAATGAAAGCAGAGACTCCTCATAGCGGCCCTTGACTGTTTATGCGCTTGAAAAAGCTTACCATGCTTCTCTCTGCTTCAGGCCAGCCAGGCTGGCCTCCCTTTGGTTCCTGAAATGTTATTCCCTAGATGCACACATGGACTGGCTGGGGAGCAGTGCTGCAGTGTTTTCCTTTGGCCTGTGTTACTTGGCTTCCTAGCACTTATCATCACTGGTGTTACATTTTATATCTGTTTATTTTAGATGTTGTTTACTGTAGCTGCATATCAAAATTTTCTGAGAAGTTGTCAAAATTATAATTACACACAAGAATGCCAGAATTACCTAGAAGTGTTATATATATGAATCTCTTGGTGTGTGTGTGGGGGGGGAGACGCCCTAGGCATCAGCAACTTTTAAAAACTCTGCAGCCAAATGACAACCACTGTATATGTCTTTTGTTTTTCCCTCTCCGTGGACTATAAGCTCAATAAAGGCAAGATAGTACCTATGTTTTCACTCCTCTATTCCTAGCTCTCAGAATAATACCTGGCACATAGTAATCTTTTAATAAATATTTGTCCATAATTAAAAAAAATTAGTCCTTCTCATCTAGAATATACAAGCAATTATGCACCACTGGCTCTGTATAATTCAGTAAACTCTGTAGTTCCCATTTCTTTATCAGTTTGTTTCCTCATTTAAGAAATACTTATTCAGTGCATTTAATGAACCAGATAATATTCTAGGTTCTCAGATCAAGAGTGAAATAAATAAATATCTCTGCCCTTGTGCAGCTTACATTCTCATCAAGGAGTTACATTCTGTAGATAATTGAAGTTTTAGAAATAAGAAAATCTATGTTCTTTTAAAGAATTTTTCATTATTCAGTGAGTTTTCTTGAAAAAAACCCCTTAATTTCTTTGGGACTAGTCATAACATTATTTAAGGAATTCTTCCCTTTAAGTCAATGTAATTGAAACTGTTATTTTTGTGCTACTGTTTAAAACATTTTTCCAAACTAATTTTAGAAAGTTCTTTCTTTCTTAAACTATGACTAATTAAAAGAAAACTGGTTTTCTGCTAAAGGAAATAATTGGATTGTAACAGATTTACAAGACCTGCTACATCTTTCTTCAGACAAGCTCTGTTTTCAGAACAAAGCCAGTTGGAGTGATAGCTCTGGGATATCCTGCATGGCATAAGTGTTGGAATCATTTAAAAGTTCTTTTGAGTTTTGCACAGACTGATCATTCATTTAATTTTTCATCCATCTATTCAGCAAACACCCTCAGGTGCTAAATATTACTAAGCAGTTTGCCAAGTCCTAAAGTTACAGTACATGTGCTCTGCTCTTAGGAAGCTCATTTTATCATACTACTTTTGTAATAAATAACAACAAATATTATGTCAAAGGTAATATAAAACAAGTGGTTCACATTGAAAGGAAGAACACAGAACTGAGCTTAGACCCTGCCTTCACCTCCTTTGATGCCAACTGACATAGTCCACTTTTATTCTAGTTCATCTACCCATGTTACCCATTCTTTTAACTCCCTCCTTTTGACTTATCCATACATACTATATATATACATTATACTTACATATGTGCATGTTCACATTGTTTTGCATTCACTCACTATATATGTTTTATCAAATTACATAGAACAAATTAATATAATTTTAAGAATTATAGTCATAAAAGTCTACAAAAAGACCCAATAAATTCAAATACACATCACACTCAAAGGCTTCCAAAAAAAGCTAAATAAATAACTGTGCTCAGGTATAAGACAAAGGAATCAGAGGTTATTATTATCTGGGTGCAAAACTAGAATCTCCAGGAAGATCAAAATGTTTATAACACTGTAATGACTGCACATTAAATACAACTTGGTGACTCCATGCCATCCCTCTGAGATAAGGGCAGAGCAGTGGTTCTTAGAGGAAACACACACCCTGGAATGTGGGCTTTTATAAATTGCTGTGCATCTTCCAGGCATGCAGGTTCGTATTTTCGCTGTACATGGAAGAAAGATCTCAACAGTCGAGAGGAAAACATCTTGGGTTCAATTCTGTTACTTTTATCATAGAAAGGTTTGGAGGATATTCCAGGAACTTCATAAGTTTTTTAAGTTGTTGCCAACCCTTTTAACTGTTGCATGATTCTCTGGTCCTTTTTTATTTTGGGAGGCAGGTGAGTCAAGGAGGCAGTGTGGGTTCCAGAGGCATACAGGCCCGAATTTCCAAACCAGTTCACCAGTGCACCCCTTTGGAAGAATGAACTCTCTGCTCCTCAGTTTCTCTGTCTGTAAAATATTAAGAGTTTATATCTTACAGGTCTTTTTGAATGATTATATTAGAAATTCTTTGTAAAGGATGGTAGGTAACAAATGTTCATTTCTTCCCATATCTATCTTTCTTGCACATTACTTTGAATTCAATTACTTTGAATTTAACCTCTTGTACTCATTTGGACCAGTCATTATTACTGCTCCTCTGAGATTTGATTCAAACCTATGAGTGATGCAAGAAATTTATTTAATAAACACGGGTCGTTGAAATACAAAAATATAAGATGACGTGATTTCATAATGAAAGACAATTTTTAAATTGAGAAAATTTAGCTTTATATAAAAGTCACTGTGATAATCTTGTTCTTCTCATTTGTCTATGGAGCAAACAAAATGTCAGCCTAGATTTGTATTCATGCTTAGAACTGACTAGATAACTTTGGAACCCCATTTCTACTCTGATATTCTTTGACGTGATTTTGGCCACAGACACTGGAGTTAGTAGCAATTTACCTAAAAAAAATTAATGGTCATTTTATCCATGGCAAAAATCTAAATGGAAATGGTTGCAGATGACTTATAGATCAACTGTTTGTCTTCATAACAACTTTAGTAGAACAGCATGGATGGATGCTCAAGCCCACAGGTCAATAATTGTGCATTTTTGTGACTACAAAATTCTAATGTATCAATATATTTGCTCTAGAAGAAGAAAAAATGGCACACTATACATTTTGAATTAAAAAAAAGACATAAGGCAGGACAGAGTAACCGATTTCATTTATATTCATGAAAACACAAAGTGAAAAGGCCTTTTATTCAGTATGTTGATTCTGTTTATATGACAAATTCAAGGAGCTATTTTTTCTAAAGTATTTATTTTTTTCTAAATTTTGCTTTATAGTTTAACTCATATTAGTGTGCTTTCTAAACTGTTTCCTGGATATTAGCAATAATTGGAACAAATGAGATGTGAGCTATGGCATTAAACAGAACACAGCCTTATTTACTTGAGTTTCTTAAAATAGATCATTAGAAAATAATACTGTGAAAAATAATAACATGTAATATAATTTTAATGGTAACCAAATGTCTGAACTTTTGGTGTATGACTTTATGAAGGAATACCTTCATTTGGCATATTTCAGAGACCTCTTAATGTTGTGTTTCTGCTCACACTAAGAGCTGTGAATGATTGTTATGAAAGAGACATTCTTTGTTGTAATGGATAGATAAGTATATCTGGCTTGATTGGGACATTGTAGTTAAATAAAGACCTTTAAATATTCAATATATACACTGGTTCAATTAGAGTATAATATGTTTTATTGAGTTTACAAGCTAGGAATAATTATTTGAACATGTTATTTAACTAAATCTTGGTATATGGATATTATATTATTAATATACCTTCTGGAAGTTCATTATTTTAAAGGTTTCAAAAATATTTAAGTTTAATATTTATGTATTATGCTACATTCATGAATATATGTTGACTAATATAACTTAAAAATTCATTAAATAACCTGAATTTTAAAGTGAGGTTAGTAGTGACAGTACAGCTGATGTTATTAGGAAATGTTACATCAAGTATCTCAAAAGGATCTTTCAAGTGAGCTTAAAAAAATATTTTATTTTGTAATAATGTGGTATTACATAATGTCTAAATATATGGTTTGTGGAACTCAACTCCTAAATTCAAGCTCTATTCTGCCACCACTCTTGGAACTTCAGGCCAGTTCCTCATGTTTGGGTTCCTCATATTAGACAAAGTACAATAACCTCTCAATGACATTTGTAGTGCAAAATCTTAACAAAGAGTAAGCATTCTATAAATTATAGTACTATGATGATAATGTTAATAAGTATCACTTAAAATTTAAAACAGTTATGTGGTTAAGGAGATTTTGGAAATGTTACACACAAAACGATGAAGGGCTTCCCACCCCCACCCCCAGCATTTCTTAGAGCTTTTAAGATGCTAATATGCATTGCAAATCTCTTAAAATTGTACAATTCCCAAGTTTAATTAACTATGAAGCCACATTTTTTCCCCCACAGAGCATCTCCTGGGACTAGTGTTCTTCCCACACACTTTCCTAAATGATATCTTAGATAAACACCTACCTATTAATCATAATTCATGTAAAATTCATATTTTTTAGGTCTTCAACTGCCTGCATTAAAAAAAATTTAAATACTAAATGTCAAATGTCAGAATAGAGAATGTTTAAAAAACTCCTTTCATGAACATGACAGCCTGATAACCAGAATTTTAGGAATAAAGTTTTCAACTGTACAAAAATTAGTCTTTCCACTTTACAAGTTCCCATAATCACCAAAGCATAATATTCAACTACACCTTCCATCATTAATTATTGATTAATTATGAGATTATTTATAGTTACTTTATGTTAGCAGAAATATTACATTACAGTTCTTGAGATTATTTACTGTCACAATTCTATTTAGATTTCAACAGTTTCCATTTTTAAAGAAACAAATTATAAAAACAAGTGAAATGAGTATTATTTTTCTTCCAAAAGACTCCATGGATTTCATATATAGTTGATTTAAAAAAACAGGATAGTTAAAAGGGTCCATAGTAAAATATAAACTTGAAATTTAAGCCTTAGAATCTGAAAGACTGTCTTCACCTTCTGTAACATTTATTTTAATTAGTCTGCCTCTCTACAGTTGGGAGGATACAGCTTCTGCATTGTACTGGAGGGACACTCTTTAACAAAAAACGGACTTCCCTTTCCTTTCAGGAGGACTCCTAGCACTTGGTCACACTCAAGGCTCTCCAGCCCGGCACATGGGTTCCTCTTCATCCCCGGCAGAACACCTGCCATGCACTTCATCAACTTATGCTTTCTCACTCCTTAGGTGTTTATAGGTCCCTGCACACGTTAGCATATTTTGTTTGTTTGCTTCTCTGCCTTTGTGTATATTTTTCACACAGTTAACTGGCAGATAACTCTAACTCATTGTTTAAGATTCTACTTAAACACCAGTTTCTGGAAGCCTTCTCTAACCCCTGAATCAAAACCTGAATTTAATGCCAATTAAGTATATTTCCATTTCACATTATTACTTCTAATATTTGCAGTGACTGTATTTAAAAAAAAAAACTATTCGAATGCCTTTTTGTTCTTAAACGTGTCACTTTTATGAGTGCTGACATTGTGGTTTATTAATTAATTTCTAGCATATTTTGCTCTGTCTATAGTTGTCATGTGTGATTGATCTGAGTATTAGAAACTATTTCCATTAGGCAAAATATCTTTAAAATGTGTGAATCCCTCCAAGTTTTCTGTCTAGTATCCGTGAGTGTGTAATTTGCTAAGTCAGTATTCCTATGTGAATGCTATTTATTGCATAACACTGAAAGACTGCTTTTTCAAACCCTAAACTTTCCCTTCCCAAAGATATCAGCTCACCCACTGATTTTCTGAATTATTCTAATACCAACTGCATCTTATTCAGGCACTTGCTGGTAATGAACTTCTCAGACATGCTGAGCCCCGTAATATCCTTCGAATTCTTATGTTCTCTCTCAGACCCCATTCAGGGTAGAGTCTCAAAGTGTTCATCAGCCCCCATGGTGTCAAATTGATCTTCATTGACAAGACCGAAATCATGCAGAGGGTACTATATTAGATAATTAAAAAAACAAGATCTTGAAAGGAATATTAGTTTTAAATACATACTTCTTTTTCCTTCTGTTACTTTATTCTTTAACCTAAGCCAGTCATTCTTATGGCATCATCTTTCTATTCTCTACAGTCAGTGGCACCAAAATACTCTATCTAGGACCTCTGAGAACAAGAAATCTGAGGACAAATATACCAATGAAGGCTAGGATATACACTGTTATAGTTTCCATGTGTATCTGTTTTAAATTATCTTTAAAAATCTAACTGGTCATGATGGCCTTCTATGCTCAAACATGCTGCTCCCCCTGACCCCCGTTCCCTCCCAGGTTTCCATCAGCAAATAAATTCCTACACTTGTGCCAACGTGACTTCTTGGAGTTGTAACCAAAGGCAGGTTTCCTTTGAGTCTCACACATTTCTGCTCACAGAGAATAAATCCTTTCTTTCCATTGTCCTGGTGTAAGTGGGAGGTAGGGAAATGGGGCGGGCGGCGGGGGGGGGGAAGACATATAAATACCCAGGAAAAAAATACTGCAAAGCTTTAGTTGAACCTGGCAGTTATATAGAGCTGTATACTGCACATAAGGCAAAGTTTTCATTTCTAACCATTGTCATCACATTTCTTTAGTGAACATAAGGAGGAAAAAGAAAGAATATGACTTTGTACTAATTAGAAAAGCAAAGATAAAAATGGACATTTTGAAATTAGACATTTTATGAGCACCGTGTTCTTCCTTTTTCTTCCATTTTTATCCAGCACCGGTTTTCTTCTGCCTTCTTCCCCTACCTGTATCCTCACCTCATTTTATCGTCTGTCTGCAACTGCTTCTGACCTATCTCACAAGAGTGGAATGTGGCAACCACAGGTGTCAGCAGCTCTTCGCAGCTGGCACAGCCATTGTTGCACTTGATTTCCCCCCATTAAAAAGAGAAAAAAACAAACACCTCTTTTGACTCATCCCCCTTCTTTTCTCCAATTGCAAATTAAACTGACAAGCTGGCTGGACAGTGGCAGAGGGGACTTCATTTTCAGTCAAATTATTTTTCTCATTTTTGCCGCTATATTCTCTTCCTGTCATTCCCCCATGTGTGTTTTTGACAGCTTAAATTATTTTTATTGTACATTCCGGTTTCTGCATTTAAAGTTAGGATTTTTTTCACTTCCAAGATTTAAGTAGCTTAGAATGACTGTCTGACCCCCATGTTGAGCTATGCCCCCAAAGTTACAAATATCTACCCTGGATTTCACTCATTTTTTGAGAACACAAATGTCTATGACATGCCAGTGCTACCAGGGATCAGGGCTGGAGATACGAATGAGTAACACATGGTTCCTGTTCTTGAATAGGTCAGTGTGTAATGGCCAGTTTGATACAAAACAGGTAAATACGCTGCAGGGCTGTAGGGAGACAAACCCGGAATTCCTGAGTGGATAGCCCCTTAGGTTACATGAAAACTGCCACATAATAGTTGCTTCCCTAATTGTTAGGTTGTCACTCCCATGCTGGTAGTTGGTAGTAGGTTCTTTGAGGACTACTTAGTCCAAAGAATATTTTTATCTCGTGATTGTGCTTTTTATATACAAACAAAAAACTTGCATTGAACAGTAGAATGAATTTAAACAAGGGAAGAAAAACAGAAATTGGGAAAACTATGCTAATTTTGTATTTAAATGAAATCGCAGTTAGAATATCGTATAACTGTCCATTAGGAACGGTTCATGAAATATAGAGAGAAATGAGATGGTTTAGGGAATCTCCGGGCCAGTTTCTGTAGTTGACAAGAAAGAACCTCTTTATATTGAACTCTGTTTACTTCCATTAAGAAGTATTCAGGAAGCAGATATTAGATTTGTTGGCCATCTGCTACATAGAATACTTTGGCAAAAATATCATTAATCTATATTATAATTATGTGTGGATTATATTATTAACACTGTCACCCCTTTTCCCTTTTTTTCTCCCCTCCTTTTTTTTTTTTAAGATGAGAAGTTATTGAGATAGATTTAATGATTCTTAGCACTGGTCTGTGCTTTGGACCAGGTTTTAATGTAGATATATTTGACTTTACTTTTTTCACTAACATGAATTTCTGAAGAGGTTTTCTGAAACATCAGTGGTATAACTCAGGAGTATTCATTTAACAGATACTATGGCAGTCCTAATGAAGATGGTATAAAGCTGAAATCCTTCGCTTACAAGTTTTGACTTATGTTTTGTTTTACCATCACTTATCTGGACAAAGTATGTTAAGCACTACCTCAATCATGGGACTGTATCCAAAGAATTATATAGATCAAATCTCAACTTTCAGTGAGTTTATTATCAGATGTAATTATAGAGATTCAGAATAAAAATTTTTAAAATTTATGAGTATTTACTGTGTGTCAGGCCCTATAGTAAGTGCTGTACATAGACTATCTCTTAATTTTTAAGATAATTTTAAAAAATGACTTTATTTATTTATTTTTAGAGAGGAGAAGGGAAGAAGAAAGAGGTTGAGAGAAGCATCAGTGTGTGGTTGCTCTTCGTGTACCCCCTACTGGGGACCTGGCCTGCAGCCCAGGCATGTGCCCTAAGTTGGGAATTGAACCAATGACCCTTTGGTTTGCAGATTGGCACTCAATCCACTGAGCCACACCAGCCAGGGCCTATCCCTTAAGTTTTAAAACAGCCCAGTGAGGCAGGTACTATTTCTATTCCTACTTGCAGATGAGAAATTTGAGTTTGATATAGTAACACATCTTACACTACTATGTCTTAGACCTATATATGGCAAAATCCAAATATAGACTAGGGAAATGTAATAATGCATACTGGCAGGTCACAAAAAGATGAAATTCATGCATTGTTAGAGTAAACACAAATTTCTTCATAGAAACAACAGATATTTCATAGAAGTAGATGTCTGGATGGGGATCCCTAGAAGGGAATTTCTAAAATTACTTAGATTTATCTATTTATTAACTATGTGGCTTTGGGTACATCATGTGTACAAACTCAATTCCCTAGCCTATAAAAATGTGGATAATAACCATTGACACCAATAAAAGCCTCCAAGCAATTTGTATATCCACCATCATTATTTCTTAATATTTCCAAAGTAATATTTATGTTTTTAAGTAAAATAATCTCCAAATATTTATCCAAGCAAAATGTAATATTAAGACAAAAATTCAGAATTTTATCATATCTCTTCTAATTCTTCTTCATAGTCCAGAACCATTATCTCTCTCATCATGTGCTTAATTATTAACCAACCTTAAGATGACTCACTTGACATATTTTCTTTGACAAACAAAGAAGATGTTAAGAGTCAGGCCTTGGGCAAAGTACTAATGTACTTAATGAAGAAATAGATAAAAAATATTAATATAGGATAGAAAATGGCATTTATCCTCAGAGTATATTTTGTAGGCTTAAATTAGGTTTTCTCTAATCTTCCAAACATGAAATGTGTAGCTTTGAACAGAACAAAAGGATAGTAAATGCTTTTTAACTAGTTCACTTTTATGTAGTAAGTTATAGTTTTGGTTCTGTACTCTTCTTTACTGGCATCAATATTTTATTTTCATTGTCCCTTTTAATATATTTTATTTTATTATATTTTCCCATTACCATTTATCTTTGCATAACCTCTTCCACCTCCATCCATCCCGCACCCCCCACCCCTCCACAATCACCATACTGTTATCTGTGTCCATGAGCTCTTTCTCCTTTTTGCTCAATGTTTATGTGCATTTTTTCAATGGTAGCCATAAGACAATTGGTAACTTAACATAGTAGCATAGTACTGGCAGAAAAAAGTCTGACCTAGTGGAGAGAAATGACCTTCCTTCTTCAGGAGCACCCATTTTTTCCCTTCCATCAATCAACTGGGCTCATAGTGACCCAGGAAATTGGTCAGATTAGATAGAAAGGAGAAAATGTCTTCTTCTTCTCTTTCCTTATCAATTTTATTTTTATCCCTTTGAGTTCAAAAGGAAAAAAAAAAGGTTTTAAGAGAATTTAATACATGAATTCACTGGGATGCTAATTAAAAAAATCAGAGAATGTATGTGCAATTATGAAAGAAATGGTCAGCCTTATAAATGAGCCCAAAGATATTTATGATTGCAAGTGAATTCTTATCATCATGTTTGCTTTTAGGGAAAACTCACATAGTTAAGTGACACCTTTATTTTTTAATTGCCCTAATGTTAACATTAACTCTCCTTTCTCATGAACAGAAACAATTATTTATTTTTAGACAGAGAATTTTGACCTTTGAAAGGAAAAGACATAGATAGATCTCACTAACAGTCAAGAAATATGGGGAGAAATGCAAGTGTATTAATATATACAAAAACAAACAAAAACTTTTACATCATTAACTTTGACCTTCATCTCTCATCAAAAAGTGGTTAGAAATGTACTTATTCCCTCTGTGCTCCGTGAGAGAGGAAAGGATGCTGCAGAGACTACTGACACCGGGTCAAAGGGACTTTAAGTTAAAGGCAATCTAACCTTGTCTTTGCCAGCTATTTTATTTTTACATAGTTTTTAGTGCAATAAATCATGACAATATTTTAGAAATGGAGATTCACTTTCACATTAGTTGGGTTGCTAGTAGTATTATTTTTAGTGGGACTTTTTGGTAACACTTTTCTTCTGATTTAATTGCCATGATTCTCCCTCATCATATTATGCAGTTAGGTACTTGGCTAATTACTAGGTGCTTAATATCAAAACACATAATGTACCTGAATGGATTCCTCTCTTCCCTTCCTGACACTCTCAGCAGCATTACACTGTGTGCTGACCAACGGAGAACCTGAGTAGGACAGTTGGTTTGGTGGCACTGATACTTATAGAGGAAAATAATTATTCTGATAGAACATATATTACATTTTGTGGTGGAGAATTATGATTATAGGCATTTAAAATGCATGGAATGTTCCTGCTATACCTATGTGGTCTGGAAGGCCTTTTTTATGCAAGGCTTATTTACTCTTAGAACTCTAAATTTACCGTGTCATTTTAACACATTCTTGGGGGCTGACAGAACTGGAGATACTTTCATAGGCTAATGTAAGTGGACACACAGAAGTGCCAAAGTGCATTAGGAAAATGAAAATCTATTCTGCTTCACGGTTGAATTTACCCTTCTCCAGAGACTGAATTTATTTGCATATTTTATTTCAAATATATGTGAGTTACACTGAAGAAAATTTGAATTAAATAAATGCCATGATTAAATGACAGACAAAGAAATGGCAAACCTGGTAGCCAATCACAAATTTTTCTTTAGGAATTTAAGCCTGTGTAACTTTTTGGTAAAAAAAAAAGACATCATTCTTATAAAAATGAGTAAAATTTTATTTAAGAAGTTAAGCACTGAAAGGTATATTTCATAATTATCATTTGTATTACTAATAGGTGAGGAGAATTAAAGGATCAATTGAATCAAAATATAGAGGATCACATAGTTGTTTTTCCTTGGTGGCCCCTTTTTCTAAATATTCTTTCCTGAATCATTGCATGATTGTTGCTGAATATTTCAAATTATTGAAGTCACTGGAAACATTTTACAGATGACCACCTTACTACTTGAATAAAGAAATATGGAAGCTGGATTTATTTTTTTTTTTAAACTACTAAGATCAAGTATTTGTCATAACTCAGCAAAACTCTTTAAAGTAATTTGATTTGAAGTTTTAAAAATTATTTTTTTATAAATTCTAAATAAATACACATCTAGATATGTTTAAATACAAAATGTGAATGCTTAATTAAAAAAACAGTTTTGATAGTTTACCATATTTTTAATAATTATAATTTATAAGGATGTGTATGTATATACACACACAAAGGTTGGGCAAAAGTACGTTCAGTTGTTCATTTGGAAAATAATACAATAATTAATAAATAATAATACAAGAAAAATGTTTTCTGTACTTACAACTATAAACCTACTTTGCTCAGTGCGTGTGTGTGTGTGTGTGTGTGTGTGTACTCTTGGCTTTGGGAAAAGGAAAGGAAGAATGAAATTGTGGCTTAAAGCAGTTGTTGCTCATTGGGAATTTATTTACCCCTATTGCTATGGATCAAAAGTTGTGTTTTACCCAAATCCATACTGAAGGACTAATCCCTAATGCAATGGTATTTAGAAATGGGACCTTTGGGAGATAGTTAGGTCTTGAATATGGAGCCCTTACGGTGGGAATCTTGTGCTTTATAAGAAAAGACAGGAGAGAGCTTTCTTTCTCTCTATGTGAGAACACAGCAAGATGGCTTTCTGCAAACCAGTGGGGGAGCTCTCCCCAGACCCTGATTGTGGGGACACCCTGATCTCAGACTTTCTAACCTCAAGGACTCTGAAAAATGAATTTCTGTTGTTTAGGCCACCCCATCTATGATACTTGTAACAGCAACAGAACTAAGATACCTATTTTCTCTAAACTTCTTTTCTCTTCAACTAACGAGGAATGCTGATCACACAAATAAAAGAAATAGCAGGAAAGTGTACTTGTAGTTTTCCACCTATTAATCTCTCAGCCATTTATCTATCCATTAATCTGTCCTTTATTACATGAAAATGGTGCATGTAAATAAATTGTAAATGTCTGGTATTCGGTTGACTATACAAAGCAATTGTTGCCAGTGAAAATTTGGGTCTTCCACAGAGTTGCAGGTAAGCATTTTTGGAGACCCATGCATTGGAGAATGGGGTGTAGTGGAAGATATATTGGAACTGGGGCAAACGCAGATGATTATGCACAGGTGCCCAATGTCTCATCCACAACCAATGGCTTTGCTCAGTCCCACTGTGGAAGAAGCCCAACTCTGTCTTTACCAAGCTCAGAAGAAGGGCCAGTGTCCAGTATTTAGCATTAGCAGGGCACCTGAAGCTGCCGTAGCTCAGTTCAGTCCATGTCAAACTTAGTCCAACTTAGTCTTGTCCCTATCCAGCTAGTTTATTCTCTATTCCTGGCTGCGCTGTGGCTGGTGCTCCCCTGCTGCACGAAGGCCCACGTTTGGTGCTGCACTCGGGCCCACACTGCTCCCAGGCCCACATGGCTGCTACGGACAGAGGACACGTGGACGAATGGGTGAATGTGTGCTACTGAGAGGGGCCTTTGTTAAGCTTTGATTATATTACCTCAAGCTTGGGAAGCAGTAAGTTTTCTTTCAAACTAACCAATCTCTTTGGCAATTCTCAGGGGCTTGTACTGAGTCCTTCCCCTATCCAATCCAGTCTTTTTTCAGGTTAGATAACCCCCCTTTATGGTCATTATCTTGACATTCCACTGTGCATGTACCCTACAGAGGAATAGCCCCTTTATCATTTTATCTCTCCCTCATTATTCAGTACTCCTGAATCATGGCCTGTTGTCCCCTGGAAATCCCACTTCAGGGATTAAGTCTGCACAGCAGAGGGTGTGGTGGTCCCCCGGGGAACCTGTAAACACTAGAGCTTCCTAGTAAGTCAGGCCTAATGTTCGAGTGAGCTCCCTAGTTTCTTACGCTTAATGTCTGACTCCGTTTGCTCCCTTCCCATATTAGTACTAACCACCTACTCTAACACTATAACACAAATAAATAAGTTATATATTTTATAAGGATTCTGAATTGGAATAAAACGCTTTAGTTCTGTTCATTCTGATCTCGAGGTTTACTTGTGTTGAATTGGTTCTACAAAAAAACTGCACTGATATTTATTTAACTTGATGTTCCTAGTGAGATTTCATATCATTTTTTGTACCATGCTTATTTATATAAGCCCAAGGCAATATGAAAAGTCTATCAGTATAATGAAGTTCAATTAATATTGTCTAAAAACAAAATTCAACCTTATTTTTCAGTACCTTTATGGCTTTTTTCATGGCCTTCCGCCCACCAAGCTTTCCATTTTCTATCTGCTTGAAATATCCAAATACTAGCTTTCTATTTTTTAATGTCTTTCCTTTTGTAATGTCTTTCTTCTCCTCTTTCTTGTCTTTTCTTTTTCCACCAATATTTCCTCCTTGCTTACTTAACTTTCTAATTGAATCCTGCCAATGTCCCTTTAGAGTGACATGGAATGTTTGCTGGCAACCTGCTTTTTTGTTATGCTGTTTCAGCTTGAGTTCAGGTACAAAATTGTTGATATTTACAAAGCATCATATAAAAGTCAATATTTTACCAGGCAGAATAGAACAGTGACTGGGTTGTAAAGGCTAGCCTGTAGACCCAACATTTTTGGTAGGGTTTAAAATCATCGAAGCTAAAAAGACACCTTACACATTTGAATAAGCATGAGTGTCTAAGGAAGCAAATACCTGCACATAGAATTAAGTTTCTTTCTAGCTTTTCTCTAAATCTCTGTTTTTCAGTTGTAATGTACTAACCTTGAAAGTGTCCAGCTGAATGTTGCCTAGTTTTAAGTGCTACTTTCCAGCCATTTTACAGGTTAATAACAGGTGTAACCTCTCAAAACACTTTATTCATAGGTTATTTAAATTGTAGCCCATTAGCAGAAATTATTTTTAGTAAGCTTAGAAACATGGAGCATTTTCCATTTGATGGGTCCTTTGCATTGATTTAAGGAAACCACGAAAGATCTCTGGTCAACTCTTTGAGCAATTTGTAAAGAATAATTAATGAATTGCTGAATTGCATTTTTGAAAGTTACTATTGATTTACATTTAAGAGTTAGACAATCCATATGACAATATTGATTACCAATAAGAATGCTAAGTTTTTTATATTATTTCCTCATGTTATATGGTTTCATTATTCCAACATTCTTCCACCCAATTTTTTAAACTCCTATTGAACATTTACCCTATAGGCTATAAAATAAAATTCTAAAAACAATTACATGCTCTCTTTTATTTCTCTCTAATGATTATATCTATCATGTCATTGGACCATAAGATCCTTGAGGCTATAGATTCCATCACATTGCTACTATACGCCAGGTTTTGAGCAGTTCTTGTTAATTAGTTGGCATTAGAGTCATCATTTACATCTGCCTAGGTAAAACTATTGAGTTGCCATTTACCCATTCTCTCTACCATGTGTTATGTGTGTGTGTGTGCATGCATGTGTGGCAGGGATGGGGTAGTTTAAAGAACTCAGTGGAGCTAAAAAAATATATGTAATTGGGAAAAAAGGTAATAGTATCACATTGCTGTATGTCAAAAATTCTATTTTATATTTTTGTGATTTTGTAAAATTTTCCACAGTCTTATATGAAAATGTATCTAAAATAAGAATAAAAATTAAAAGTGACTCCATTACTGACCCTAAACTTTTTCTTTTTACCCCGTAATGCATCATAGCACAATTTAATGACAGAACCAAGGTGAATTTAAGTCCAGGCCCAAATTAATTTTTTTTCTAAAGCATTTTAACAATTTTTACTTATGATCAAAGAACTGCTTATATTAAACTTTGAGAAGCAGTGTGAAAAAGAAAAGAAATTAGAAGTCTAGAATTTTATTAATACCTCAGTTTCAAAGAAAGAAAAACAGTGATTAAAAGAAACTGCAAATTCATTTTAAACCCTGGGAAAACTCTACAATGAATTATCAAGTTAATTTTGGGGGAGGCACTCAAGAAAAAACATAGTTCGTAGTTTATGTAGCACAAGAGGACAGCTTCTTTGGAATGAGATTTTAAGTGAATCAAGAGTATTTTCCTTTTTGGGTAACCACTATGGAATTGAAGACCTGTTTTGTTTTACTGGTAATTACTTTTTCATTCTCTTCAACCCTCTGAAGTTCTGGGCTAGTTTTCCTAGCTACTATCCATAGAATTCCATTCAATATTTATAATTCTCCTCTTAACATAACAGGGCTTGACTAATACCCAGTTGTCTATTTATCACTCATTTTGTTTCTTTCTGACTTTCTGGTTGGTGTCTGATGTAGTGCTTATATTTTAATCTTTAGGGTTTTTTTTTTTCCTTTTTGGTTAAGTCCAGAGCTTGTCATGATCTTGTGACTGTAGATCAAATTCGATGTTTAAATTTGTCTTATGTATTCTCAAGGCAAGTGTTTATCAATGTTAACGTTCATCTCCCTGTGAGCTTGCTAAAATGAACATTCTGATTCCATGGTTCTAATATAAAGATCGAGATTCTGCATTTCAAATAAGTCTCATGATGCATATTTTGAGTGGTTAGACCTTAAAAATAGGAAATTAATGTGTTAGATGATACAATAAAATAAACAAGAGGTGCTGCAAAGCTCCCTCACCTGTGGGTAGCTTGGTAAATTGCTCATTGGTTCATCAATAGGTCCTATTTAAAAGGATGGAACTTTTTGTGACATGAGAATATAGACAATATTTAATAAGCTGCTTTTAAGAACATGACATATGATGAAAATAAACGCATTCATTTCCTCATTGAAACAAAAACACAAAGTAAAAATATGTCATTAAATTCACAAAACTAAATATATTTAAAAGAAATTTAAATAAACCATTAGAGTATAGTATTTATACTACTGAAATTATTAAAGCTTAAACTGAACCAAGGTTTTTTTGCACGTTTTCCTCCAACTCTATTTCTTCATCTATAAAACAGAGACATTATCACTGTAAGGAGAAAAAATTATATGAATAATATGCTTAAGATGTAATGTGTTCAATAAATAGTATTCAGTTTAATTATACCTATAATCATTACCTTTGTCAAAAATTCAAAATTAAGAAGAAATTAAAGGAAGCTTATGAGAAAGGTTGTACATGATGACATTTCTAGAACATTTATCACTATGATATTCCAGTTTTAGTTTTCAGAACAACTTGGAGATTTAAGACTATAGTCTTTGAAATCAGATTTGAGTGTATACCTAGAAACTTCTGTTGCTTAGCCTTCATGAGCCTTGTTTTAACATCAATCTCATGGTGTTAGGTTGCTTTGCAAATCTGGTAAGGAGCTTGTCAAAAGTAATCTGAAACTGGATCCTTACAAGGAAGGCAAGGAGAGACCAGCAAAAAAGTCAGGCCACTGTAGCTTGTTAAGTGGCAGGTTTAATAAGCAAGGGAGGTTTGTTTTAGATTAGGAGACAAGTAATTTTTCACATTCTCCTGCCAGAATCTTCAAAGTTTATGTAGAGGACTTAACTGGGTTCAGTTATGTACACAGAGACCTAAACTGGGTTCAGTCACATACCCAGTCCAGATAGTCTCATCACCACGTGACTATTTCGAGGCTGTTTGCTGTATGGCTTCTGGGAAAGGCAAATGAAATGCATGTTCCAAGGACAGGAGAGGGAATGAGCAACTTCTAATTGCCTGGGTCCAACTCTCAGATCAACTGGCAGTTACATCTTCTGATTACTTCCCCCAAGATGTTATTATGAGAACTAAACAAAATAATGCATATTTAGTTCACAATGCAGTGACCAGTAAACAACAGAGGCTTGATTATGTACACCACATTTGTACACCAAGTGTTTTCAGAGAAACCAGGACCACTAGAACAAGGAGAAAATGAAGGAAGATTAATTGGTGACAAAGTAAGCAAACTACTATAATTAACAAGGGCTAGGTTTAAGGCTGACACCTTCAAAGCATAAAGAGGGTCACCGGTAGTGTATAAACAATGTGAAAGCTACATATTTTCAGTGTTTAAAAGTGATTGCATGGAAAACCAAGGCCCAGACATCAAAGGGGAAAAAAGTTGCCTTGACCAAAATAGAAATACACCGATTCTTGGGTATGAGAAAGAGTGTATCTTAGACATTTTCAGAAAACAGAATCAACAAACCCAAGTAAAAATAGATACTTGTAAATAAATCAGGAGCTTTAGTTCTGAACCTAAGACCTAAGGACTATTTGTCATAGTCCTTGCTTATGATGTTATATTTAACTTTTCTCAAAATCTTCTAATGTTATGTCATCCTCCCAGACAGGAAAAAAATAAAGAAAAAAACAGTAATTCTTCAATTACCTTGAAAAGTAATCTCAAAATTATCTGTAGGAATTAATAGTGGACGTTATCGCCCTGACTGGTGTGGCTCAGTGGGTTGGGAATCATCCTGCAAACCAAAAAGGCACTGGTTTGACTCCCAGCCAGGGCTACACACCTAGGTTGCAGACCAGGTCCCCAGTCATTTTGATATTTCTCTCCCTCTCTTTCTCCCCCACCCCCATCTCTCTAAAAATAAATAAATGAAATCTTTCTTTTTTTAATAGTGGACATTATTAAACATGAAAGGATTTAGTGAAAGGGGCAGGCTATGAAATCTTATTCAATGCCAAAGTCTAAAATAGAAGATATTTTCTTAAATAATGGTAGCCTCACAAAAGCCCAGAGTGGGCATTGTTATGTCCTTTTCAGTCCTATAATTTTGTGATGTCAAATAATTGGGGCTCAGAAAGTACATTTTAGATATTGATATCTGTCAGTGAGGCATTACGGAAGACCATTGTAAAGCCTGGAGTTTCTGTGTTTCGTAGATGATAAAACAAAAAAGAACTCAATTATATATTCATACATTTAAGAAAATTATATTGATCATTTAATATGTGCTGGACACTCTGTTAAAGTACATGTGTCACAGAGCTTATGACCTAATAGAAAAGAAAATTATGTATCTAAATTACACTACCAAATATGCATGTTATATAAAATTGTTTATATGTAACATATATATACACAGAAATTATAATATATACAAGCTTATATATTTATACATTATTATTTCATATGTATACTTATAATTTTTCTAAAGACATATTTGTAAATATGTATTTATATATTATATATGTGTGTGTATGTGTGTGTGTGTGTGTCTATGCAAGTCTATGGTTATATAGCATCTAAAAATGTTGTGGAGGATATGATCTCTTAAGCCATATGTTTGGATATAATAAGAATCTGTGTAAGAAAAGAAAGAGTGGGTACAGGAAGGGCATTGTAAGGAGAAGAAAAAAACATAAAACTTAAAAGAATATAAAATGCCTTTTGTTTGGCCTTAGTGCACTGTGTGTGAGATAAACAGTGGCATTATAGGCTGGAATGATAGATTAGACCTCTATAATGGAAGATATTGAATTGTCTTCCAGCAATTTTGGATTTTATTTTCTGAGCAGTAGGAAGCTATGTGAATTTTCTAAGGAGTAGAGAGTTGTGATCTGGACTGCGTATTAAAAGACAAATATGGCAGCAATGAGAAGAAGTAAGATTGAAATATCTAGAAAGTTATTTCAATAGTCCAGGTTAGAGATGATAGGAGCCTTTGCTGAGGTATTAACAATAGGAATGGGAAACTGAGAATTCGGTCATGGAAGCTCTCATGAGTTTTCATAGAGATCTCTTCTTTTTTAAAAAGAGACATTTGTTAATTATAAGAAATCACAAAGTTTTGAAGGAAACCGTGTAGCTACTCTGTGGCTTTAGCTTATTTCACTCATTAATACTATAATGACACATTATATAAATGGGGGCTTTGCTTAAATGACCAAGCCAATAGAAATTGACAAAAAACAATTCCAGGGTTTTGCTTGAAATTGGATTTTTATGAACAGGTCTATTTTAAAGGTATATCATAAACTTATTTTTAATGAAACAGCCTCCTGCCTAGAAGATAAGGAGTAAGATGAAATTAATGGATAAAAATATGAATCAATTATTGAATTCTATGCCAAGAATCATTGCAAACACTGTATATGCATTATTTTGTTTTATCTTTAAAAAACTATTGTTATATGTATTAAGATTAGACCCATTTAACAGATGAGTTCTCAGAAATTTAAAGAACTTAAGTAAAATGCAAACACAGATTGTTGATTTGAAAGTCCTAGTGCCTTATCCTTTATGTGAGCCTTTCTGCCTTACCATTTCAAACTGTAACTCCTGGGAAAAATTCTTGGGGGGTTAGGGAAAATTTAAGAAATAATTCAAAATTATTAATTTTTATAAACAAAAGATAAATCTATTAAAGTTAAGAAATATAATGCTAACCTAACAGTTAATTACACCTGTATTAAAGAACATAATTCAACAGAGTAAATTTGAATATATATTTGGGTTCTTGATGTATGCAAGGAACTATAATGGATTTTGAGGGAGAAAAAAAAATCATGTGGCTTCTGTCACTGAAGAGAAGAACATCAGACGTGTAACAGAGGATATAAAGTGATGGACACAGGAATTAAAAACAGTATTATTAGATGTGTTAGGTAACACTGTATGGGTCAAGAACATTTTAATTTAAATGATGAATAAGATTTGTACTGTAATTGGAGATATGACCTTAAACAAGATGTTTACAGTTTGGAATGCAGAATGTCAATTGTGTCTATAATTTAGGAAAAATAAAGGGATGGTTTTAGTGGAATTTAGACTTCGGAAGGCAAACTGAAGTTGGATCCTGCAGAGAGTGAAAGAACATCCTAAGGAGTTTGGACTTTACTCCATTAAATAGTTTGACTGCAAGGATTCACAGATCAGTAAATTCAGAGTCACCAGTTCAATGGCTTCGAAGATTAGTCTGTCAGTAGATAGAAAATCCTTAATATGGGAGAAAATACTGGAGTTGGAAGAACTTTACATTAATCTAGGAATGAGGTGATGAGATTCTAAAGTACAGATATAATAAGAAAATAAAACAACAAACTTTGTTATCTAACTGGCTTGTGGAATAGAAGTCAGGAAAACTTCAAATCAGGAAACAGTTTCGATGCTGGGTGACTAGGATTGTTTTGTTGATATTTAGAGACCTAGAACTGTTGGAGAAGAAAAAGAATTGTCCTTCTACTATTCTATGTTTTTTGTGAATTAACAGGAGAAAACACAGAAGTTCATTAACATGTATACCTTCTGTATACATGTGAAATGCTGAGGAAAATTAACTCCCTTCCCAAAATGGTCCAGACCACTGCCTTAAATGCTATCTCCTGTTAGAGACAAAAGAAGATTTTGCTGGTGGGGGGAGCCAGTAGCGGGGGGCTGGGAGAGTGTGGGGTCAGCACAGTAAACTAGGGTAAGGTTGCTGTGCAGATTTAGATCCTTGCTTTCTCCATTTATAAGATTCTAAATATTTAGTCACTCTTCTCTCCCAGTTACAGCAAGGGAGAAGCCACACTAATTGTATTTTCCCTAGAAATGTTACATGTCCCTTACAAAAGGGTAACTTCTCAATTTTCAGAACTACCCCATGTCTATTTATATTTGTATCAAAGAGGAATATTTTGGGTGGACAAATTTTATTCTCCTTCAGAATCAAAGAATTTTAGGGATAAAATGAGAATATCAGTTTTAACTATGTCAAATTTTAGATAATGCCATTTATTCAACAAGTAATTTGAATTATAAAACTGACACTGAGAATAGAAATGAGGGCTGGATGTTTAGTTTCAAGAGACATTAAATAAAGGTGACATTATACCCTGAAATTTGTTGCTTGTACATTGAGCTCATGAATTAAGTTTCACTTTAGGTAGACTTTTAAAAAATAAAAATAAAATGCTTGGTATTTTTGGAGGATTCCTTAAGCAGTAAGCTGTTTCTTCTTATCATTTGGGGGACACGGACTCCTCAGCACCTAAACAATTCTGCTGTAACTCCTGTCACACTGATGATGCCTGACAGGAAGGGTTAGGTTAAGAAAGGGTCAGCTGCCAATGCTAGTCTGGAATTCAAGGTAAGGGAGAAAGAAATGAGCAGTGATGGTTTCTGTCTCGGGAAGACTTTGACGCTCTCATAACAGGATATTCACAGGGGAATACCATGACCCTAGGTATAAGCATTGAAATAAACACCCAGTCTAAGTTTGCATAATGTAGGAAATTTATTGACCAAGTACTCTTTCTTCTCTCCAAGGTTTCTAGGTGGAAGCTGCCTGAGAAATAAACATCAGCCCCCAAACTTTTATAAATACTAATAATCTTTTATAGCTCAACTTCTTGGCTTTGAACAAGTGAGGAAATGATGAATTTTAATGAATAAGTTGTAGGCTTTTGGATGTTTATTATGAACATTTTACAACATATTTATGTCTCATGACCTTTAGGCTCATTATTCTAAAAGAAATGGTTACTGCCCCATACATTTAACTTTTCTGCATTAGCAAACTGAAACCTACCATTTTGGGGAGTAATTGATAATACTTTAAATGGAATGCTTCATTCTATGTTCATATATTCCTTTAATGACAGAATCGTGCTGGAGGTTCTCTCAGCTATTAGGAATATGAAGGTGGGCTTTCTACTACTTACAGACTTTTCCACATTGTAGGTAGTAGGGAGAATGGAGGGCTTATAATGGGTAGTCCTAAGGGCCAAACCGAAGATGCCCAGATAGAAAAGAATGACTCCTAAAAAAATGGCTGGATTTGGAAAATGATCTAAGTGACTATGGGTAGCTCTCAGATAGTAACTGTGGTTAACATTGCAGCATTGGCATTAGAGAGCTTAAATTTCAAATCTATACTTTATAACTGCATGGCATGGAGGAAATTCCTTATTCTTTTATCTCAGTTTACATACCTGTATAATGGATTTACTGATAATGCCTGCTTTATAGTGTAACTTAAGAAGAGTAAGTCAGATAACCCACTTAGCACATTTTGTACTACATAGATGGCACTTAACATGTAGCTATTATCATTATTGTATTATTATTGTTAGTGTTATTATTTCTTAAATGTTCTCCAACTTCCATTATCTTGCTAGCAGAGATAATGTCCATGCTTATCTTAATAAAACAATCAATTTTAATATAATGTTTGGCCCTTCAGATATTTGAGCCTTACAGTTTACATTATTTTTACATGTAAATTCTGTCAGGTAAGTAGATGAGGCATTACTTTCCGAGGGTTAGCCACGTGTAGAGAGAGGCGCAGAAGGGGCGAAGGGCTGACCTGCCGTGCGGGGCAGTGGGGCAACTTCAGCCAGAAATGCACTCTGTTTACCCTCCTTTGTTTTCTGAACATTACATCATTCTCACTTGCTTAAAAGAATTACTTTGCTGCCTACAAAATTCCTTTTGACATTCTAAGAAAGTTCTTAGGAGAATATATAATATTCTGATAATTTGGGACCTGACTTAGGTCCATGACTAAGGAATGGGAACTGTGTGACTCTTCTTCCCCCGACGAGAAGAGTGAACTGCCGAAGTCAGCCACGCCAAATCCGGCTGTAAAGTAGCCCGCTGAACAATTTCCTTCATAGAAGAAACCATGTAGCACTAGATTAAAAACTGCCTCAGGGAATCTCTGGCAGAACAAGCTGGCCCTCCATGAACTGCTTTCAAATCTGCAGTCAGTATGTTTTGTTCATCTAGTGTTTCTCAAGGTAATGACAGGGAAACCCCAGTCATTGCCCTTTCCTGAGTCATCCTTATTTTATAAGGAAAATACCTCTCTAGGTTAATTCGTTGGAATAAATTTAAACTCTAATCCAGTCCTAGTTGTTACTCAAAAACCAGACAAAAATCCTAAGTTTCCTAGACTAATTCAGATTTTATTCAGAGCTGTAGTTTCATTTGTCATGGAGTAGATTTTAACCTCACAGTCCCCGTAAACTTACCAATACACTAGCCACTAGCCACATGTGGCTAGTAAACACTTAAGTCATGACTATTCTGAATTGAAATGTACTGTAACTACGAAATTCACAACAGGTTTTTAGAAGTAGTATCAGACATATTTGTATGCCATCTCATCAATGATTTTATATTGATTATAATTTGAAGTAATTTTTGATATATAGAACTAAATAAAATGTTAATACAAATAATTTCACATGATTTTTTTCACTTTTCTTAAAGTGGCTACTAAAAGTTTTAAAATTTTATATATATACGTATATGGCTGACATTATATTTCTATTGTCAGTGCTATTCTAGACATGTAATTGTAGATGCCTTAAGAATACATGCATTAGTGATTCTTTCAAATATTTAAGTTTTTAGTAGTCCAAGATTTGGAGTTTTATAGTATTTTGCATTTAAAGTCTAATTTTCTTTTTATATTTATTTTTAGATATTCCTGAAATATTACTAGTAATTCAATTTCTATAGTAATTATATGTGTGTATATATAATTCTAAGTAATATTCATGATATTAATAGCATTCTTAAAAAACAACAGTTATATTATCTGTGTTGGTAATAAACAGAAATAATATACATTTAGTAGTATATACTCATTTGTTCATTGATTGACATCCCATAAACGCCTATAATATGTTACATTTGGGGTATAAAGTTTGGTAACACTTGGTTCTTGTTCCCAAATAACTGACATTCTAGTAGATTAAATAGGCAGATAAATATCTGAGTGATGTAAAGAAATGCATTTCGATATGAGTAAACTGTTAAGTTGCTGTGAGGGCACAGAGGGAAAGAAAGTGTCCCCAGAGAAGCAGCAGCTAAACTGTGGAAGCTCTGTGGACCAATTAATATTCATCAGATAAAGAAGAGGTTAGAGCATTCCAGGAGCAGCTTTAGCAAGGTACAGAGGCATAAAATGTGACCTGTTTAGGAGATAAATGTATTTTCCAGGGCTTAAACAAAGGATGTTTTGTTATTGGTGTGAGGGGCTGAAAAGGAAGAGAGTAGTGGCCAGAGCTGGGATGGGACGGATGATGTTAAAATATGTGATTCTAAAATACGAGGCCCATTGTATGATAATGAGTATGGAGGAGGGGAAATTGCAACTTTTGAGCTAACTCTGACAAAATACCAGAAGGTAGATTTCTAGGGGGAAGAATGGAGGTGAGAGTCAACTAGGAGGTTATTACAGAAGGCCAGGCAAGAATTTATGACGACTTCAGCCAAAGAATTTGTATTCTGTAAGAGGCAGGACAGGGAAATAAGATACAGACATCTGGGATAGCACTCAGGTTTCTGTCTTGGATTATAGGATGTCATTTTCAAAGATAAAGATTACAAGGAAAAATGCGACGTTGGTACAGAGAAGAATTGTTTGATTTTGAACACATTGAATTTGAGGCGTCTGTGAACAACTAGTAATTAATTATACATAGGGGCCTGGAGGTATAGATTATGAAAGTCATTATTTAAGAAACAGTTCTGTTAATATATTTGTGGGTTGAGCTTTCTCAGAAACAAAATGCAGAGTGACAAGAACAGAGGCCCAGGGATTAGTTAAGTCTTTTGATGAAAATCGGGAGATATTAGAGATGATGTTAGAGAACACACATCATGCATTTTTCAAAATCAGTAATTTAATCAATGAATTTTGTAGGCCAGGATTGTTCTAAAAGACAGATGTTTTATAATTTTACTAAATTATCATCATTTTACCAGTGATAAATGATGGGTACCCACACTATTATTCCTAATTATGTAAATAAAACATAAAAAATATATTTCTTGGCATACATTTTATAGCTAGGACTCACAATTTTCCAGCATATTGCAATTGATATTAACATCACATATTAAGATGCCCCTTAAAGCTGATTGTGAAGAGAAGACGGAAAGGGTATCAAAATATATAACCATTGGTTTAATTGTCCCTTATATTAATATGAATAAAAATGGTGTATATACCATAGAAAAAAGCAGTGATTTGTATACCAATATTAAATAATAATGAAATGTTTCAGCAAATGAAGCATTCTGAGGGATCAGGAAGCTGTGAAAGGTGGAACCCAACTTCTCTCTGTAAGATTAACAACTTTCATAAACCTGACTTCCTCTTTGTAGATTAAATTATTAAAACTATTATATGGCAACCACTTGAATTATTTGAGGGAAGTGGCACTGCGGATACTGAAAACAATTTTCTACTGCTCTTCAATAGTTAATAGCAAAAGTTCTTTGGGTACAAAGAAAAGGAAAACCTTTAATAATAAAATGACATAATGACTCCATATCAAATGAGGCATCCTCGTTGTACATGGTCCAAGTTAGAGTATTTCATTTTAAAACATATTAGAGATCAAAAAGGTTCAGTGAAAACAGCCAAGATAGTTAGAAATACATTAAGATTTACATATGATGAGTGATTGGAAAACAACAGTTGCAATGGTATATACATGAGAAAATCTAGACAAGTTTTGGTTGAGAGAGTTACAAATGTGAAAGCTATGATAGAAAATTATTCCAATGTCTTTTTTATTCCACTTTATGTTTTGTAAAAGAAAAATAGAGGATTTTAGTTATTAAATTTGTTCAGAATATACTGACCAATACAATTTAATTGAAATATTTAGTACTGATTTCGGTAATATAATTACTGGTGCCACTTACGATGAAGCTTTATTTTCCCCAAATTTACAGAACAAGCATACTAGAAGGATTTTTAAAAATGAACTTGGGTCATTTTTAAAGATGGATTAAAATCATTAATAATATTTGCAGTTTTATAAGCTCATGCCATAAAACACCATTATCCATTTGTTCTACTTAGGAACACAAAATGCAGCTTCTGGATTGATCAGATCTGCAGCTGGATCACTTACTGGCTCATTAATTTTTATCATATATTGAGTATTCTGACCTGATACATCAACTTTTGAAATAGTCACTTGTTGTCTTCTTTCCCTGGGCAAATAGCTACTGGATGCATTTTTAAAATGTTCTAATTTATTTTGTTCTCATTGAACATCTGTGGCAGAGGACAGCTGATAAAGATGTGTTTAGGTTTACATGTATTTTGGGACTCATATCACCTCTGTGTACACTCCTGCAGGACGAACTCAGCAAATTTGTTTCGATGCAAACAGGTCTTCACCAGTCCATGTCTTTTCATTACGTTCTCCCTTCTCTTTCAGCATCCACCTCCAGGCATTTAGATTATACTCTTCCTGACATTAGGTGGGTCCAAGGAAACAAAGTAATTTCGATGCTTGAGGTGAAAAAAAACTTTATAATAATTTTCTTTTACCATCTTCATCTTATGTATCTCCCCAGATCTCCCCCAGTGCACAGAACACATTTTTCACCCAGCGTGATAGAGTCCTATGTCTTGCACATGAATCTCCATCCCACATGTTAAGTTGCTCCTCCTTGAAGAGTCACAGGACGAAGAATGATAGGTCTGTGTATATTAGGGACTTCAACTCCCTTATGGAACATATTTTTTTTTCCTGAAATGCCAGCCACTTTTATACTGCTTCCCTTCCCAGCCCCAATATTCTATTTCTATTTCCCAAAGTAATTCACACTGAGCTAGTAGGTCCTTAATACATGCAACAAGACTCTTATATTAAGAGTCAAAAGCAGAACTCCAAAGAGGGCAGTGCTTAGCACAAAGAGATGACAGATGTGATCCCCAGTATCATGGATAATCTGGGAGTGAGACATGGATATGTGGATTTTCCTTGCATTCCAAATCATGTGTGTCCATCTATGTTATCATAGGGGTTTTATTTTTTTAGTAAGTCATATAAAACCAAGCAGGTTTTTATTCTTTGTGATTTCTCTAAGCCATGTGGTTCTTTTTTAAATTAAAAACTATATTGATTTATTGATTTTTTAAAATTTATTGATTTAAAATAGTCCTAGCCTTCAAAATCCATTGATTATATTACTAATTTTGGAAAATGGATAATATGTGTTCTCTAATATCATCTCTAATATCTCTCAATTTTCATCAAAAGACTTAACTAATCCCTGGTCTTCTGTTCTTGTTACTTTGCAGTGGTTGATTCTTGTATGTGCCCTGACCAGGGATCGAACTCGCATCCTTGGTGTATCGAGATGATACTCTAACCATTTCAGCTACTTAGCCAGGGCAAACCATGTGGTTCTTTATAATAGATTTTCTTGCTTTCTTTGTGTGTACACTATTGTAAAATCTCAATCTTTCTCTCTGTGTGTGTTTTTATATATATACACATGCACGCACACACATACATATCTATACATATGTATATACCTATATATACACATACATCGATACATACATACATATATATATATTTAACTCAGTATTCTGCTTCCTCTTTAATTTTTATACCTTCTTCTATTTCATATTTTCTTCACCTTAAAAATTTATAATTCTGTCCCCTTTTTCTCTCTCCTTTTACTCTTTGTATCATCCCATGATACCTTATTTTTTTCCTTCCTTTCTTCTATGGCACTAGCTTTATCCTTCATGCGTATGTGTGTTTGGCGGGCAGTCTCATCTCTCGTAGGAAATTTAGTGACCAGAAAGAACCTGGTGCGTGACGTGGCTGCCATGGTGTGTCAGCAGCATTGTGAACTCTGCTACGTGTACAAAAGGGCAGTGGGCACAAGAGTCCAAGGCCCCTTCTCTGCATGCCCATCCGTGGCCCCAGAGTGGCTAGGGAACAAGAAACGGTACTTTTCTTCATTAGAGACTTAACACGGGAGAAGAGTTTTCACATGGTTTATATTAGCCCCATAGCATCCTTTATGAAGGACTATTCTTTCAAATTCCATATGGCAACGTTGTTTTACACTTATCCACATCCTTTCAGTGAGTTAATTGTATACAAAAAGAACTAAAAAGAGACTAAGAAATAAATGGCTTTAATAAAGCAGATTTTATAAAAATGTGATTTCCTCAATTGACAATAATATTCTAGAGATTGTCCTCTGGCCCTGAAGAGATGTAATTTTCCCTTTTGTGCCATAAAGGGGTTTATTTTCCTCCTGCTCGATGGCAGCTGAAATGCTGTGGGGGATGTGCCTCTGTGGCGTCGTCTCCAGTGCGCTCTATCCCGTGATTTATTTGCAGTCAAATAAATGGGGTCGTTGAGAACCACGAGGTACACTCATGTTCCAGCCGTAGTAAGTGCGAGGGCCAGTGCCTTGCATTCTGTTTCTTCCCCTTTCTTCCTTTACTCAGCAGTGCACTATTTGGTCGACATTATTCAGCGTTATATCTGCACCGTCTCCCCCTTCACCTACCCTTTCCGTAGATCACTGCCACGCCATTGGTTTATATTTCTCCCTGGCAGCTGTTGCTTCCCCCTCTCTCCTGCCTGTCTCTTCATCTCTTTTTGGGGTGCCACGCCTGAAGCTGGCACCAGTCCCTTTGATTTAAACATTCATGCTCTTTCACCACTTGGTATTCCTACGTCTTGTTTTTTTGTTTGTTTCTTTTGTTTTGTTTTGTTTTTAAATCTGGCTATAGTAAAATGAAGATTATAGAACATACAGGAGTAAGTGCATCTGGGACAGGGCTGGACATTAACTCCTTAGGAATTCTAGTGTTTGATGAGGTCATCCTGTTGAAAAAGCAAGGCAATTACATTATAAGTAGCTTGATACGTGAGACGGCAAAGAAATGCCCCTTCCAGGAAACCTCTTGTTCACCAAACACTCAAAATCGTGTTTTCAAAGCTCTGAAACCTTGAGTTTAATGTTTCTGCCTTAAAATATTAATATCAAGGTAGACATTGCAATTTTTGACTTTCATAGATCATTGTAATGGTCTTCAGTTTTTGTATTTCCCCACTGCAGAATTATCTTTTCTTTCTGGTCTCAAGAACATTACAATGGGAAAATGTCAAAGGACAGGAGGAATCTGCATAATCTCTGGCAGGGGAATTACTAGAAAGCAGCACTTTAAAGACACTGGTGAGAGTGGGGTCTGAAAACCTGCAAATCTGACACTGGCCAACAAAGCCACCTATGCAATGTTATGGTGTCAAGGGAGGGCCTGTCATACAAGAGGTAACCCAAGGAGACCGGGCACTTAGAAATTATTTTGAAACATCAGCCTTCCTTCTAGGCTACTTTTATTCCATTGATCAATGTCATGAGCCTCTGTATGTTTCTAGAATTTGGAATCCCTTCATGGTATATGCTTTTGGAGGAGAGAATACAAGGGGTATTGGGGCTGTGAGCAGGACCAAGTGGGAAAGGCAGGAAAGTTGAAAAAGGGAAGAAGCACAGGATGAAGGCCAGTCCCTCGGGCCAGGCCAGATGTGGCAGGGCATCTCAGTGATTCTGAACTGTAACATCCCCAAACACTGGAAAGTGAAACTTTTAAACATTCACTCAGCCAAGACAAATGTTTCTTTTCAAATCTCATAATGTACTATCCCACCGAATATATCTGGTAGATGAATTACCAGCTGTGGTTAAGGCCTGGAGCCCCGTTTTAAGATAGTGATAAATATCTTGGATTTGGAGGTTTAAGTGTTTTTAGTAGCTAAGAATTATTTTATGAAATGATAAAAACAATTACCCTACCATTTACAGAATTCTCATACACTAAAAACAAATTTAATTAGCTATGTCTTTTCAGATGAGATTGGAGAAAAAATAAGTATAAATACAGATGAGCATTTTCAGTTTTATGTGTACTAAAGATTTTTACCTCCCTTTCCCTTTTATCATATTTTCTTATATATTTTCTCACCCAATGTATTTCGAGTACTCACTTTTCCAATTTTCTTCTCATGAGCAAAGTTATCCTCATTTCAAACATGAGAAACCCTGGTAGTTGAAGAAAATGATTTCATCAAGTATAATGCACTTCCAAGTATAGTGAAGCAATGCAAGTTGTCTACCAATTAGAGAGGACGTAAACAAGTCTATCAAATACCCTAATCTCATAGATAGTCTGGGGAGCCACTGATGTAAACTAAATGGAATGCATAATGGATGCAAATAGTTAAAGCACTTTTGCTTCTTTTCTATGCATTACTCTATGGTTATCCTATATAGAAACCATAAAACTGCAGATATGTGTAATTTTATATATTTGTACATACATTTTGAAAGCTATTACATAAAAAACCTAGGGCATGAATATACTCTTTCCATTTCCTATAGAAACTATAAAAAATAACCTGTGGCTTGTGAACTCCAGTGTTAGGCTTCCTTCTTAAATCTTAATTCAGAGATGTATCTGTGGCACAACCCTGGGCAAGTAATTTAATCTTGCTCTCCAATCCAGTTTCCTCATGTACAACAACCCTGTGAGGATTAAATGAACTATATAATGTATAAAGTGCTTGCCACAATGCTCTGAATATTTTTATTACATAGAATCGTAGTGAAATGTTTTCAGGACTTGTAGGGTACAGTGAAGGGAGAAGGTTCAAGAACCAGACCATCATCATATGTTTAAAGTATTCCAAATACTTTAATATATGAGATACTTCGGAAATTATTATGATTTATGTTACTTTGTATTTAAGATTATGATTTTGACTGAGGGGGAGAGATTACTTTTCTTAAAATATAAAAGAAGAGTCTGACGCTCACAGAGATTAATGCAGTATGATGCAGAGGTTCAGAACCCAGGTCCTGGAGATAAACGGCCTGGTTCAAATTCTGGCTATGGTGCCTCGTTCTAGCTGAGTGACCTCGAGTGAGTAACCTCTCTGTGCCTCAGGTCCTTCATCTATAAGGTGGGGATAATTACAGTACTTATCTCCTGTGGTTGTTATGGGGATTAATTTAGTCATATATAAAAGGCTTATAAAATGCTCTGCTTATAGTAAGTTCTCTATATGATTTAGCTATTACTTTATATCATTATTGTTATTAAAAAGTGTAATAAGTTTACACAGCTAGAAAGCAGTAATAAATATTTTCAATTGTAAATATTTTAATTGAAAATATTTGTGTTACTATTAGAGTATCAAGACTTTCTCTGAAAAATAATAATATGTCATTCACTGGCCTCTTACTATACATCAGGCATTCTTATATTCACTTTACATGATTCTTTCAATTATGTCTCACCATGACTACATGAAATAAGACATTATGCTGACTTAGTAGATGATCCATCTGAGAATAAGAGAAACTAAATTATTTGCCCAAGGCCAACAGAATTTCAAAAAAAAGTAGTCTTAACTCTAGAGCCTGAATAATGTTATGCAAATTTTAATTTTATTATTTTCTCTGTGATATCTGAATTTCAATAATAGATGTTAGTTTTACAAGAGGAAAACATGGATATTTAAAGTTAATTTAGCAGAATAGCTATTCTGTTAAGCAGTAGAACCCTGAGAGGGTTGCACAGACTAGATGATGACTAAGTTGTAGAACCAGTGGAGGTGAGGATCACATGGCCAGGTGTGGGCAGGAGGCAGCAAGAAGGAAAAAAATGGAGAGAGGAGAGATCCAAAAAGTACCATCAAGATAATTAAAAGGGCAAAGTTTAAATGCTCAAAGCATTTATTCAGGGCTAGATTTATGTCAGTAGAATGCAATGGCAAAAAAGAAAATATTTCAAAGACACATCTTATCATCGTTGAATTAATGGAAGCACTGACATTCCCTTGACATCGTGATTTTATGACTCATAGAATTTCATGAATGTTTTAAATCACAACCATTTGAAGAACAGGTGGTTCTTTTCAGTGAAATAAATATGTTGAGTACATTTTAAAGTTATTGATAGAATACTAAACTAATAAATTATAATCAAAGAGGAGTTTACTCCAGTTTTGTACCTGTAAATATGTTATTATTGTAATCAGTTGGCTTAATATTTGTGAACCCATTTCCTCCACTTGCACATGGACGTACATGTCCCTTTTTCCAATTTTCATTTATGAAACTTGATCATTTATTCTTTATAGGTCTTGTCTTTCTGTGATTCTAGTTGTCCACAAATCTATCTGAAGACTTGCCAAGAGCATATGGAGAGGTATAAAGTATATTTAATTTGATTCTACTTACTCCAAGTAAGACTAATGGAAGTCCAGATCCTGTGGAAGGTGCAGAAATTTTTGGGAGGTAGTGCATTATGCTGTGTTCTGCAAATGCAGGACGTAACCGCCCTAACATGGACCAAAGGAGTAAATTATGGTAGTTCAAACAAATCCCATTTTATCTGTTTTTGCCACTGGATTAAAAAATAACTACTTACTCTGATTTTTATCTTGGGGAAAGAAATGTGTTTTCTGCTATCTCATTTTTCAGATATTGTTATATAAAGCTGTATGTATAATAATCAGTGTATATAAGTAGAATTGCTATACTTAATAGCAATTTTAATAATAAATTTTAATAAGTTTTATAACTATTAGCTATCAAGATGCTGTGTTTTTTGTGCTAGGCCAACTATCAGCATAAATGAATCTTACCATTTTGAGCAAGGAGTTAGTAAGGATTAATGAGAGATTTTTTTTGTGATATGCTGAAAGTGCTTAAAAGAAGAGTCATATAAATTCACATTACTATTCAATTACTATTGAACTTGGATGTTTAAAGTTTCAATATAAGCCCATATTTATATGTGGGCTTTAATTTGAATTTGTAAAACCTGAAGAAAGAGAGGTTTCATTTTTGAAAATTAGGTTATTATGCACTATTGTATCTTTTTACTCACTTACCTTGAAGTTTTCATTTCTTCTATAAATTGAAAGAACCAGATAGCAACAATGTAACAAAGTACTTGTTAATGGGACATTGCTCATTAAATGAAAAATAAAAGTCATTAAACAGTATTGTTACCTTCACAATATATATAATCCTAAAATACATGATTCATTACTTCCAACGCGAGCTGAAAGGCTTTAACCTAGGTGTGTATTTAAAATCCTTACACAGTTCACATTATGCATATAAACTGTAGAGCAAGTTTCATTTATTTCACTATGATCCATGAAGCCTCTATCTTCTCCTAACTCTCCTATATCAGTAGATAATCTATCCATAATCTATCTCACTTTGTACTGACAGGCAGTGCTGGAAAAATCAAAGGTAAACCATATTCTTCTTATTCTTCAGACACTGAGATTCAAAATTTTGGATCCTTTGTGACTGTATTTCCCACCTTGTAGGACCTACCACCTAATAGGTCTTCCATAATCTTTCTTTGTCGTTCTCTACTAGTCTATCTTGATTCTACATAAATATCTTTTTAACAGTCTCATTTCCACCACCTACCCCATTCCCACCAACTGTACAGAAGTCAAATACTTCTTCAGATACCAAGCTCTGTTCATGATAATTAAGGTTTTCCAGGCTCGAAAACTAAATCTTCCACCCTGCACATTCATAAAACTGAACTAATCTTTCTTAGAAGGATACTTATGTTTTCTACTATTATTGCTTAAGCTCTTCTGGTATTTTCCACTGGACATTTCATCCTCAGCTTTAATTATGTAATGAGCCTAACCAAAGCTTTCCTAATTGGAGAAAAAACAAAACAAAACAAAACAAAAAAAAAACCTCTGTAATATCTTCTTTATCCAAACTATAAAAAAAGTGTTACTCATTTCTCATAGTAACTTTCAATACCTGTCTAGAATTACAGTTTCCTTATAATTTTTCTATTTGTACTATTAAACTCTAGGTTATTTTTGGTAGGGGACATTGACATCCCCCTTCCTAGCTTTTGGGGGTGCAACGATGAATATGAAAACATCCTTCTCATAGACAAAATATTACCCATCTGCTATATAAGTGGCGAGTTAGGTAAGGATACTTACAGAAGCACAGAAAGACATGTAACTCATGTATATAACTCGACCTTAGAGGTTTGGAAAGCTTCTAGGAAAGGATTACAGATAGCAGACTGGATTACGAAGAATAAAGAGACACAGCCAAATAAAGGGTGATGGGGAAAATGTTTTAGGCAGAGGGAATAACATGGGAACATGTTATTGTTCAACAGAGACTCTTTGGTGTTAACAGAGCTAAGTGTATAGGAAGTGGCAAACAACACGCTAGAGAGTTTGAGCCTTGGGGTGATAATATGTGGCCATAAGATTACATATTTGTGATATTGAGATTGAGCCTTAGGTGATATTATATGATATGCTAAGGAGCTTATATTTCATTCTGTAGATGAAAAGAAGCTACTGAAAGGTTTAAGGTGGAGACTGGTTATGATAAAAAGGCTTTCAAAACAGGTGCATGCTTATCCTATCTTTGCCACATGCTATGTGCCAGTAGGGGCAGGGTGGGGGTGTTCCTTATCTGTAAAAATGTATAGAATGATATTTAACTTGTAGTTGAAAGAGTTAAATGAAATATTGTAGATATGACATCCTAAGGAATACTACTTAGATACCTTTCTTTCCTATTGCCTAGAATAAATCTTAGCACATGGAAAATTAACAGTAATCTTTGCTGAATGTGCCATAATGCTGTGCATAAAAGAGTCTTATGTTGACACTGTGTTGCCAACTATTAACGGCTTCCACTAGAATTTTTCTTAGTTGTGGTTTTAGAGTAAATTTTTTATTTTTATTTAAGTATTCATATTCGTAGTATAAAATTTAAAAAGTAATACAGGGCTTCCCACTTCTCCTTTTGGCTTCTCAGAAGCAACCTCTTAGAGCTCTTGTAGCTGTCTTCCAGTGCCTATTTCCATTTTCTAAATAATACATGTATTCTGTTATTTCAAGTTGAGGGTTATAAATACTAAAGGTAAAATTTTAGCTTTCTTACCCCCCTGCCCACTTATAGGTATTCTCCGATTTGTTTTTTACCTTTCATTCTCTTATAGTTGTACCACATATTAAAGTTCAGTCAATAATCATTGGTCACAATAGCGTGAATATAAAGATCATTTATACCCAAACTACATAGTGTAACATGATTACTCTTTTTCATCTGTACCTTTTAAAAACACTATGTTTAATAAATGCATTTTTCTACTTGTATAATATTTTATATACTTATGTTTAAGTTGCCTAAAAGCTTTCTGACTTAACATTTCAGTTGTTCTGTTAATTTTACTTCTGCATGTGTATTGTTTTCACCCGGCAACTCTTTGTTATCCTTTGTTCCTCATAGCTACATATTCCCTTTCATTTCTCTGTACTGTTAATGAACTGATTGTTTTCTTTTTTCCCCAAAATGTTCTACTGCTTCTTATGTCACATTTATTTCCTTAGTGCTTTTAGGCTTTGTCATATTCATTTGATTTTCTCAAATGCTTGATGATTCTTTCTGCTTAATTCTATTTAGAAGGAGACTCTAGAAAACTGAGGATCATAGAACATTTGGTACTGTCCAAAATATCTACAGAGACATTTGGTCTTGTACAAATGTCCCTGAGCACATTTGGTCCATGCCCAATGGTCCTTGGTATTTGTTCATGTTCAAAATAGCCATGCTTACTTAGAAGCCTTCCCTGGCTTCAAATAGCCCATAGTATTTATTACTATTTTGGGGTTTATAAGATCAATATGTAAAAAATGCTATCGTGTTTTACATATCTAATATTGTATTGTGACTGTATTGCCAATAATAACCCTTCTTGTCTTGGTACCCTGTCTGGTAATGGCACATGGAGTTAAGCAGGTGACTTGGGCTTCAAATCTTGCAGAAGAGCAGAATTTATAATAAGTATGGACCCAATGTCTCCACGGTTGCTTTGGATACGACTAAGTTTCAAGAATCTTTTGACATTGACCAAATGTCTCTGTGAACATTTTAGGCAGGACCAAAGTCTTTATTTTTCCAAGTTCCAAATATTTTATTTTTTTGTTCATACAGTATGAAATTTTCTAAAGACCCCACAACATGATATTTCATGTAGAAGAAAAACAAAACATTCAGCATAAACCAACCCTCTCCTGATAGACACACATGCACATACATGCAAAGAAAGAAAAAAGAAAAAGAAAAAAACCCCTCATTTCCAAGTTTTGCTAGGCAACTGACTGACTGTGTAGTATGAGTGGGCCTCACTCTGGGGGGACTAAGTGCATGTAATCCAGTCCCTTTAGAGAACCCTCCAATATCAAAGTCTCAGTCATGTCTTTGGGATATGGCCAGAGTTTCTTCTTAAGAAAAGACTTTCTGTCATTTTGTAGAATACAAGGAGAACCTGTGTCGACAGACAGGGAAAGGAGCTGAGCATTTCATTATTTAATGATAATTCTAGTTTTTACTACTGTTTTCACCATGTCATTTTACCTACCGTTGGAAACTAAGTTATAAAATATCTGAACCAAACATATTTTTATTTGGTTCCACTTCACATTCATCCTTTCTGAGTGAGTTGGTGCCTCTGATTTTCTAATGATTCTTAGGTTCTATGGCTCAAATTGGCTTGCTTTATTTGGTCACAATCTCAGAAAAAAACTTAGTTTTCAGCTACCCCTACTAAGTCCATAGTGAGTCATTCATCAGCTTTCCATCAACTAAATTTTTTCTTCTCATCTATGGTCATGTGTATGTTTTATTCTCATTGTTCTTGTGGGTAATTCTTTATTGACATTTTAGTATGGCCATGGGAGTAATTGAAGAAGTACACATTCAATCTGGAACAACTAAAATTTCAAAATACATTTACATTGATATCTAATTTGATTCTTATCATATCTGGAATGCTTCACAGGTAAAGCAGGTATTAACTCTGTTTTATGACTTGTAGAAATAGCTTCTTGACTTCAGTTTGATAATTGTTATGTAGCAATTTTTGGACCATACTTTGGATTTATCTTCAGTGCTCTGTATAGTAAGTCACAAAGTCCAGAATAGAAGCATGGAAACATTATTGGAACCTAAGACATAAACATAGGAAATGGAGAAAATGAACTTTAGTATCATGGCACAAGAAAAGGTCTTGTGCATATCAGGAGAGCAATGCATGTTAATTTGCTTTTACATATAACTCGGCTTACTCAAAGAGGACAAAATACACTCCGTATTTAAATTAAGTGGTAGTTGTTGCTAATTCTCATACATTGTTCAGGCATCACTTAGTTTGAGCTACATCTCTCTCATCATTATAAAGAAGCCCTTCATTATGGAAGAAAAAAAGCTCATAATTTATTAAACTATATTAGTCACATAAGAGAGACTTCATTATCTCTTAAACACACCTTTGAAATGGAGAGTCAGCAACCTGAGAAATGTTCACCACCAATAAGTTTAGTTTAGGCAGCTGGCCTGGACTAAGCTCTTGGTACTCATTCCTTAAGCCCATCCTATCTTACTTGAAAAGAGAGCAGTGCCAGTGAGGAGGCACTGCTAGCAGGGGATTTATTCTGGTAGATGGTAAAATTAAATATTGAAATTTACTTTTTAAGGATGGTACTATCTTGGTCTTTTTTTTACTGCTTCTTTGTCTCTTTGTTCTGTTTCTTTTTTTACTTGTACCTGGCCACTATTTACCCTAGTATTTTGTGCATTGTGATTTTTAGTAAAAAAAAAAAAAAAATCCTTGTAAGATTTTTAATAATGACAAGAAAATCTTACAAGTATGTAACTGAGTTTATGTTTGTATTATTATTTATTAATTATTATATTATTTTCCATATGAACAACAGTAAACATATTTTTGCCCACCCTTGTTTGTATACATGTGCATATAGTATATATAGATGTGTATAGATGTCTATATGTACATTTATTTATAATATGTATGCATTAGCATTACATATAGTGTCCATATACACATATACATGCAGTTGTATATATATATATGTGTGTGTGTGTATACATGTACATATATATACATGTACATATGTATATATGTAAAACATTAAGTAGAGGTAGCTAAATAAAAATGAAGGCTGCCTAGATTCAGGTTTTATGGTCTTTTAAGTGGTCAGAAAATTAACTTTGAGGTAGACTCTTTGATTATTTTGAAGGTGCTTAGATTCCCTTCAAGTAGTGAAAGTATCTCAACAATAACAAATAATAGCTTTAATATTTTAAAATCTTTGAAAACCAGGAATTGAATGAGTATTTTCTAGTTTTATCCTTTATACTACATAGTATTCAGCATTCTATAACAATTATATAAATTTTCCATGTTTAATTTATCTTTAAAAAATCTCTAAATAGTTTAAATAAATTGACAATAAGGAACCAAACTGTCTGAATTAAATGTTTTCCCACTTTTTTAAACAACTTATTGAGCCCTGTAATTAAATCCACTGAAGAATATAATGAAAATATTTATTTGTTTTTTTTTTCCTGCTGACATTTTACTCATAACATATCTGTTTATTTTTTTAAAGACAGTGAGATTAAAGTGTTTAAAAAGAAACATTTCTGCTCAAAAAACCTTAGTGCAAAGATAAAAAACAAGTCGTAAAAATAAATCTACACAATAAAATTTCTTTGTGTTTTTCTTACAAACTCAGAAAGCATTTTGTTTTAAAACAACCTTTTAAAATATTGTAATAACTCCCAGAAACTTAGAGATATTCACCCACAGTTGAGATAACTCAAAGAAAATTCTTCCAGCTCGTTTAGTCACCAACCATTCTCCCTCAAACAGATTCACTCATCAGGTGTTAAAATTAAATGGACCGGAAACTCTCTGGCTGAATCCATGTATTCCAAGTATGCAAGTTCACAGGACATTTTTCAGGAAATCAAAATAAAACAATGGCACTGAGATTTCAGAGTAGAGTCAAAGGCACCCTCCCTTGTTACTCTTTAATCTCTTGATTCATGCACATATTACATAAGCCATGGGACCCCACTGCATCAGTGATTTACATTTGGATGGAATCTCGTAGCTGTGCTTTGAAATTATGATGTGGTAATGTGAGTTATTGAAGTAAAGAAAAAAAAACACATGATAACATAAACTTTTCTTTGCATAGTTTTAGGTTGATTTATTCTCATTTTTATGCTTATGTATGAGTCTTACGTGTAAGCTACTCCACTTTCATAATGAGTAAGTGTGGTTATGAAGCCTAATGCTGGGACAATAACAGGGACTCAGTTTGTTAAGAACATATATCTTGAGCACCTATTGTATGCCAAACTTTGTGCAGGATGGTAACCACACAAGATAGTCAAAAACTATGCAAATATCAGGTAATTAAGTTTATTGATATTCTTTTCCCAAAATGATAGGTGAAAGTGGCTGTATGATAAAATAAATCTAATAATTAAAAGTTTTGAACTGGAAAGGATCTTAGAGATGAGCTATTCAAACTGAAGTCTTAGTTTTAGAGAGAAGAAATTGAGCCACAGAAAACTTAAGAAACTCACCTCCGGTCACACGGCTGATGGGGATCTTCAGTTAGGACTCAGCCCAGTACAATGAAGAAGACCAGGTTCAGGGTTAGGCATATTTTCTTCTACATAACTTATTTTACCTAATATTACACCATGCCTGTGTTGATTTCATTGTACAGGTCTAGGGACTTTCCAAAAGTACTGTCAGACTTTACCTTAAAAATACTACTGATTTCCAAATTTTGACTGAAAAATAGGACAGAAGAGCAACTGAAAGTAGTGATGTTTCAGTTAATTCCATACTACTGCTCTTTTTCCACATCCTTCTAATTCTAATTATCTGTATTTCATTAAATTCCAATATTTTAAGGTTCTAAGACAGCCTCGGTATGTTAGACACACCATGAAGAATGGGAAAATAAATATAAGAAGGCAAAACTAATGAGAAGAAATGTGCCAGAAAGAACATAGTCACTTTCAACTCCCCCACATGGCCTAAAAAATAAGCTTACATTGCTTCTTCTACTTCTAAAATTATGTTAGCTATATTCTGCCTTACCATATAAGTACATTTAAAGTCCTTCTTTATACGATTCTTAGGCAAAATTTGAATTCCTCTTTGAAATGTGTAACATTTGTTCAATAAGTGATTCAACGTGTATATAGTGGAATATAAGTATTTCTGGAATTCAGAACAATGACTGAAAAAGAGAGTTGATATGTCCTCTCCTAAAGTTAGACTTTTCCACTAGAGTCTTTTTGGCATGAAGTCTTTTCTGTGAGTGCCAAACTGAACATTTAAGAACATTAGTGAAGGAAACATTGACACAAGGTAAAAACAGTCAGTCTCAGTCTTGTGTTATTCTTGGGCTAAATAAAACTTTTGTTAGTATCAATGGGAATGTGAATAAAAGATGGTAGATGGTAATCATAATTAAGATATACCTGTATTGTTTATCCCATCATATTTATTGAATAAACAAGTTGTTAATTTCTGATATTGAGTAACTGAATTCAGATGTAGACATTTGCAAAATAATTAATATATCATTATAAAATAAAAAGTATTAATCATATAAGATTCATAAACATCTTACCCTTAAATAACTTTTAAATATTGCTAGCAAATCAGGAGATATGATTATTACTATCATTGATTTTTAATGATTACTTCAATTAGCACTCAATTCAAAACTAGTAAGTGGTATATTTAATTATAATTGTACACATCATAACTTATACAATATTTTATGTGAAATAATTCTACTATTAAAATAGCTTAATTTAATAATCAATGAAAAGCTCAAATAAAGAAACCTCACATTTAATAATATACTTTAAAGACTGCAAAGAAATTCATTTAATATCCTCGAAGTGTAGCACCATAATTATTATTTTATTCACTTTATCTACTCAGATAAGAATACATGTTACTAATCAGGGGCTAATCTATTTTGGCTGAACTATTATTAATGCCAAAACAGATAGGGAACAATTTTATAGAGAAAATCAGCATGTCAGAGTCAATAGGGCTGAATATCCCAAGGCAAGGTGGTTAATGTTCATAGATTATCGAGGCAGTGGTGTGAGTATCTGCAGAGAGAAGATAAAGAGCCTCAGGTGAGTGGAGATGACGGTTTTGCTAGGTAGTCTACTTCCTTGACTGCTTTCTGCAAAAAATTAAATTCTTCTGTTAAAATTGTTTTTGCACGATGAATGAACAGATAGAAATATAGCATGAATATGGGAATGGGTTCCCAGGGTGCTCAAAAAAAAAAAAGGGAAGGAAAGAAAGAAGGAAATGAAGGACAGCAAGGAGGATGGGCAGGGAGGAGGATGAAGAAAAGAGGAAAAAAGAAAAGGAAATGAATAAAAGAGAGGAAAAAAAGATCATCCAGTTAATGGTGCAGACATAAAAAGCAACAGGCAATGCAACAGCCCTGGATCCAGGCAGTTTCTTCAGGGCGTCCTTTTAGTTTCTAGGACCCTGTTCTTATGCTCTATGTATATCTTACCAAATAAAGATGAAAAGTGTTTAATTCATACTTTAGCACAAATTTGATCTTTTATTATCTGCATTGTTCATTTTGCTAAGCAATGGAAAAAAGATGATCATTCTTTTTCCCCAAGTAATTTTCAAACATTGCTTAAAGATAAATGTTTCAAATAAGTTAAGTTTGTCCTTTCTGTTCTGCATGATAGATTAAAAAAAAAACAAAAACCCAATTGTTCCTGGAGTGAAATTAAAATCTTTAACTTTCCAACTTGGTGGTTTAAAAAACAGAAATTTATTGCTCACAGCCTGGAGGCTGTAAGTCCAAAATGAAGGTACAGGAGGTCCATGCCTCATCCTAAGGCTCTAAGGGAGATTTCGTCTTTTGTCTTTCCTGGCACTTGGTGCTTGCGGGTATTCCTTGGCTTGTGGAAGCATCACTCCAATTTCTACCTCCATTATCACTTGCTTCCTCCTCTTTTGCTTGTCATATCTCATATGTTTGACCTTTTCCTGACAGTCATCCTTGCATTTAGGAGCCACTTGAATAATTCAGGATGATTTCTTCATCTCAATGTCTGTAATTTAATTATATTTTCAAGGATTTTTTTTTTCCCAAATAAAGTAACATTACCAGATTCCAGTAATTAAGATATGAACACATTTGGGGAAGAGCAGATTTTGTTTTGGTTATTTAAAAATCTTTCCTTTGGTATGCAGCCCAATGAGATGTAATCAATACAAGCATAGAAAACAGTAGAGCGAAAGTACTGAAAAGATCAATTTCAGAGCCAGATAGGCCTGAGTTGGAATTATAGCATCCATCACTTAGTAGCTACATGTGTTAGGCGAATATTTCAACAGTAGAAAAATATACAAAACATTCCTGGTGCCATGACAGCAGTTTGATGTTTTCAAATATGGTACAAATGCCCTTAGGGTACCTGATGATGTTCTAAGGGCTAGGCAGGAGAATATAATTTCCAGAAATTTCTTGGTCTTAAATATTCTTATGTATTGTTTCCTAAATGTGACCTGCCTATGAATAGGCCTATGATTGGACTGATTCCAGGTCCTAGCTCATGAAACTGTGGTTACAATTTAAAAAGATAATGTAAAGACTTCTTGTTACCATATCTAGACACTAAAAGAGGTCAGTAAAATAAACTTACAGCGATTTTATAGTGCTTGACATGTTATTAATATATTTTTTAAAGATTTGATATATTTTTATTTTTAGACAGAGGGGAAGGGAGGGAGAGAGGGAGAGAAACATCAATATGTGGTTGCCTCTAGCGCGCCCCCTACTGGGGACCTGGTCCACAACCCAAGCATATGTCCTGACTAGGGAATCCAACCAAGGACCCTTTGGTTCACAGGCTGACGCTCAATCCACTGAGCTACACCAGCCATGGCTGTTATTAGTATTTAAATTGATATTGACCCACTCAAAATAGCTTGGTTTCTAATTTTGAGTATATATCACTAGTATGACATAACTATTTATATTCTTTCACATTTATTTTTATAATTAGAGAATTAATCAGTTTGTTAATCAGGTGTTTAAAACTTTAAGGTTATAAGCCCAGTCAGCTGGGCAGTATAGTTATGCTACAAATTTCTACCTCTGGAAATATTGGCTTTTGCCAACTGTTGGATTTTGTTACATGTTCTGTATTAAGTAATTTACTTGATAAATATTTACAGAATGCCTACTATTCAAGATACTGTATTAAACCTGTGAAACCTGTGAAAGATAAATGAGACATAGTCCCTTCTCTCAAGGAACTTATGAAAGATAAGATGCATTAATATCGAGTAAAACAGAGTATTAAGATTAGTGACAAAGAAGTACTACAGACATTAAATTACACAGAAAAATTTTTAACTAGTTTATAGATTCCCAGAAAACTGAGAGTCAGGTACATAGATTTCCCATATATTCCTGCCCCAGACATACATAGCCCCTTTATCAGCAACCCCCTACTAGAGTAATACATTTTTTAACAACTGATGGACCTACATGACATATTATCACCTAAAATCTTTTGCTTGCATTAGAGTTTATTCTTTGTGTTGTCATTCATTCAGATTGGTCATGGTGCTGGATTCAATTCACTAATACTTTGTTGAAGATTTATGAATCTGCCTTCATGAGAGATATTATTGTGTAGTTAATTTATTTTCTTGTAATGTCTTTGTTTTTAGTATTAGGATAATGTTGATCTCATAGAATGAGTTTAGAAGTGGTCTCTCTAGTTCTTCCTTGTGAAAGAGGCTTTATAGAATTGCAATAATTTCTTTCTTAAATGTTTGGTAGAATTCATCAGTGAATGCATTGGAGCCCAGTGTTTTATGTTTTGGAATATTATTAATTATTTATTCATTTACATTAATAAATATAACCTATTGAGATTCTATATTTCTCCTTGTGTTTGGCATATGTGTTTTCCAAACAATTGGTCCATTTTATCTAGGTTATCAAATTTGTGAGCACAGAATTGTTTATAAAAATCAATTTTTATTCTTTTAATGTTCCTGGGATCCATAGTGATAGACCTTCTTTTATTTCTGATATTAGTATTTTATTTTCTTTCTGTTTTTCTTAACCTGGCTTATAAATTTTATCAATTTTTTTTGGTTTTATTGATTTTTTTGCTTTTGATTTACTGTTTTCAATTACATTGCTTTCTGCTCTAATTGCTATTATTTTGATTATTTTACCTATTTTGGATTTAATTTACTCTTTTCTAGTGTCTAATGTGGAAACAGATTATTACTTTTTTCTTTTCCTCATATATGATTTTAATGCTATAAATTTCCCTCTAAATATTGCCTTTGCTGCATCTCACAGATTTTGATAAGTTGTATTATTTTCATTTAATTGGAAATATTTTAAAATTTCTATTTAGATTTCTTCTTTGATTATATGTTACTTAGAAGTGTATTGTTTAATCACCATGTATTTGGGGATTTTTCCAGTTATCTTTCTGTTACCGATTTTTATCTTAATATTTTGGTCATCTAGAAACAGACATTTAATTTTTTTTTAATTTCTTAAGGCATAATTTATATTTCAGAATGTGATCGCTCTTGGTAAATGTTCTGTGTGAGCTTGAGAAGAATGTGTACTCTACTTTTTCTTGGATGAAGTAGTCTTTAGATGTTAATTATATCCAGATGATTGATGGTGCTGTTGAGTTTAACTATGTTCTTACTGATTTTCTGCCTACTGTATCCATCCATTTCTGAGAAAGGGGTTTTGACATTTCCAACAAAGATAGTGGATTTACCCATTTCTCCTTGTAGTTTTATCAGTTTTTGCTGCATGTAGTTTATCACTGTGTTGTGAATCATATACAGACTAATAATTGTATGTCTTCCTGGAGAATTAACTCCATTTATCATTATGTAATGTCACCCTTTATCCTTTAAAATCCCCCCTCCCTTTTCTTTCTTTCTTTCTTTTTTTTTTTTTCTTTTTTGCATTACCCTGTTGGGTGTTCTCTGAAATGTGGTTTGGTGTTAGAAATTCTCGGTCATTATGTTTCAATTTTTTTTTCTGTTCCTTTCTGTCCTCTTTATGTTGGTATTCCCAGTATGAAGATATTTTATCTTTGTGGTTTACTGATAGTGACTTGGATACTCTGTTCTGTTTTTATCAGCTTCTGTTCTCTTTTTTGTTTTGTTTTGTTTTAGAGATTTTTATTGATAGATCTTCAAGCTCAGGGATTCTTTCCTCAACCATCTTTATTCAACTAATGAGCCCATCAAAAGCATTCATCATCACTATCACAACTATATATTTTTAATCTATAGCATTTATTTTTGGTTCTTCCTTAGGACTTTCATCTCTCTGCTTACATTGCCCTTTTGTTCTTGCATGCTGCCGACTTTACCCATTAGATCCATGGGCACATTAAACATTGCCATTTCAAGTTCTCTTTTTGATCATTTCTGCATTGCTGCCATATCTGGATCTGATGCCTGTTCTACTCATACACAATCCTACATGATGTACTGGGTAAAAGGAACTGCTCTAAGTAGGTTTTTAGTAATGTGGTGGTGACATGTTGGAGAAGGTGAGAAGTGTTCTCTAGTCCTAGGATTAGGCCTTAGTTTCTTTTGAGTGAGTCAGTGTCTCTGGACATTGAATTTCACAGGTACTCCTCTGTGTATTCCTGTGTCCCACCTCATCCCAAATAATTGGGACAAAATATCTAGAGTAACATGGAATTGAGTATTCACTTTCTGCCATATAGAAGGCCAGAGTAGGAGAGAATTAGGTGTTTCCCTTCTCCTTTGTGGAAAGCTAAGACTGGTAGAGTTTGGTGTTTCCCTTCCCCCAGGTCAGTTAGACTCTCATAAAACTCCAGTAAGATTGGTTCTGGTTAAATAATTTCTCCAGAAGCAGACTTTGTTAATAAGAACAGAGTGCTCACGTGTATTACAAAATGGTTCTTTTTTCTCTCCCCTTACTGGAAGTACAGTTGTTTTTTTCCTCCAAATTTACTATGAGAATCCATTTGGGGCTCTGGAGATAAAGCTCATAAAGGTGTAGGGAACACCCTATGACTGGATATTCCTGAAATTTTTAACTGTCAGACTTGTCCACACTGAGCCTCTAGCAAATCATCAAATATAGGTCAGATTTCCCACCTCAGGGGTGATTTCCACTCATGAGTTTTTGCTCTGGTAAATTGTGACTCTATGTATTTTTCTTTCTCTCCAACTTTTGGGGAAACACTTTTCCCTGTGTCCTCGCTTCTCTTCCAGATCAAAAAAATTGTTGATGTTCAGTCTATTCAGCTTTTTATTCATTGTTATAATGGCATGGTGACTTCCAAACTCTTTGTATGCAGAACTGGAGACTGGAAGTTCTACTATAACACTTGTTATATTTTTAAGCAAACAAAATTAAATTCATCAAAGGAGGATACACTTGAATTTTATTTTAATTAAAGGTAATAATTTTAAAAAGTACTTTTGGAAAAAATCTTAAAAATGTGATCACTTTTGTGCCAACACTTGTTTTATTGAAAAAAAGTTTTGAAGTTAATGTTCAGAAATAAAAGTTTCCCCAGAAGAAACCATTTTTACTTCAGCACATACTTATTTTTGTCCAAGTAATAAGCCAGTATAGTCCTAGAAATAAAAGAGAAAGGCAGTTTATGAGAAAAAATGTAAGGATTACAGGGCAAAGGTAGGCAAATAAGAATAATTAAATGTTAACTTTGTGCATTTTCCCATTGAGAGAAAATGTGTGATTTATATTTTTAAAACTTCCACTTATCTCCATTTTTTGAATACTTAAATCAAGGCACTCTCCCTTTATTTTATTTTATTTTATTTTATTTTATTTTAAATTTTTTCATTCATTGATTTAAAGGGAGTCTGGGGTGAGGGGAAGAGAGAGAAAGTCGATTTGTTGTTCCACTTATTTGTTGTGTGTTCATCAATTGCTTCTTGTATATGCCCCAACTGAGGACTAATGCCACAACCTTGACATATGGAGATGACACTCTAAACAACTGAGCTACCCAGTCAGGGCTACGTTACCTCTATTTTTTAGTGTGTATGTATCTGTTCACTCATCTTTGCAAGTGAATTTTTTTGGTATATTTTATTGTATGCTATTACAGCTGTTCCATTCCCCCCCCCTTTGTTCCCTCCAGCTTGCACCCCATCCCATCATCCCTACACCTCTTAGTCCATACCCATGGGCTGCACGCACCAGTTCTTTGGCTTCTTAATTTCCCACACTACTCCCCACCTCCCTCGGACCACTTTTTTTTTCATAAACATTTTCCCACCACCACTTTTCCCCAGCCCCACCCGCCTTCACCTCCCACCCTCAACCCTTCCCCCATTTGGCCTTGTTGATGAGTCCTTTATGCATGTTCCTTGATGACCCTTCCCCTCCCTTTCTGCAAGTGAATCTTTTAGTGACTCTTCAGACGAGACTTTAAGGGAAACATCATAATTTAGTCTTACAGTTTAAAAAATAAGTTTCTATTTCCAACCAAAAGGCAACAATAAAGTATATAATATATTTTGGAGAAGAAATATTACTGAAATTATCTATATAGCCAGTCTTATCTCATAAATCAACTTTGACTTCTGCTGTATCAGTTAGAAATTTCATAGCATCTGAGGCATAAATAGCGACTAGTTGAATATGCGGGGTGGGACAAAAGTAAATGTATGGAAAATAATACAATTATGAATAAATAATAACACAGAAATAAACTGTGTTTTGCATACTCACAACTAAGATCTACTTTTGCCCCACCTTGTGTAGTAGCATCTATGAAGCAGGGAATAAAACTGTAGCTGTTTTGTAGAACTGAAACCTCCTCTAGACAGACAAATAGTAATACTACCAGCCATTGGAGAATGACCTTTTTCACATATTAGATAATTCACTCAAATAAAGCTTAAGATGTAAGAGGAGAGAAAAAAATATAGCTGAAGTTAGGAATGACCATATTTTTTCCTAAAGTGATGTAAAATGGATTTAATCTGATAAAAGTATTTTGGGAAAAAAAGACACATGAACAGAAGGATTTATTTTGTTCTTAGTTTTTGCTTTTCATTCATATCTCCCCTCCCCACCCATTACATGGGAGACAGGGATGGTAAATATCTGCATCTTTAGATATTTTATGCTGTAGATATAAGTGCTTCAGCATGGTGTCTATTTATATAACTGCCATCCATAATTTGAAAAGCTTTGTAATATACCAGTAATAAATGCATTCATAACCACATCTTCTCTAATCATTACAGTCCCTGCACTGCTATTTGGCACTCATTAGCTGAAACTGCCATTCACCTATAATTTATGACTACCACACAATTATGTGTTATCACTATTCTAAGTGATTACTACACTGCATCTTTTTCAAATATGGTGCAACATTCCATGATAAATTGTACTGCAGTGGATAGTTCATTTCTGTCATTTACCCTATTATATTCTTTAAAACAATCTTGAAATAATTATATTGAAATGTGAGTACCTTCTTAAAGTAAGAATATTAGGTCAAAGCTCTTCTGATGAAAAGAGGGAAAACTGCTTTCGGGGAAGAAAGCAGGCTTAGTGTTAACAATGGCATTTGAAAACCTTTTGATAGAGATGAAATATGCAGATGAAATAAAACCTTTAAGAAGAGGGTTTAAAATTTTTATAAAATGCACAATTGTGATTAAAAACTGAAAACTTTATTTAGTAACTTGACAGTAACAGTAACTATTTTAATATTAAATATCATGAAGTATGGCAAGGATAATTGAACAAAAATTGATAATGTAATTATCAATTTGGATGTGATACTTCACAATCAAAATATTTTAAACATTTTTGTTTTTTAAATAGTTTTAAGAACTAACATTCATTATACAGTTTGTGTCAAGAAAGACCTGCTCTAATTATTCCACAGATATAATCTCATACAATTCATGAAACAACCACAACCTTGTAAATTAGGAAAAGAGACAGTTGTGTAGTTTACCCATTAGCATATCAAGAGTTCATGGTTATATTTTTTTCCTAGGGATGGCATAATAAAATACTACAAACTCAGTTCCTTGAAAAAACAAACAACCCAGAAATTTATTATTCTAACAGAGTTCTGGAGGTTAGAAGTCCAAAATTACTGACAGGACCATGCTACCTCTGAAGTCTTTGAGAAAGAATACTTTCTTGTCTCTTTTAACTTTTAGTGGCCCCAAGCATTCCTGGGCGTCTGGTGGCATAACTTCAACCTCTGCTTTCTTCCAATAGGTGCTGCCTTGTGTGTCTCTCTGTGTTCCTTTCTCTCCTCATAAGGACACCAGCGGTTAGATTTAGCAACCCCTCTCCCCTGTCTCCTCCATGCACAGCAGTTCCAGGAGATTATATCTCTAGGTCCTTAAACAATTACATCCACAAAGTCTCTATGTCCAAATAAGGTTACATTTTGACGTCAGAGTGGAATTGAACTTGGTGGTGGCAAGGGTGGGGGATCTGGGGAAGAAACTTCGCCTCACTTGGTGGTGGAGCTGGAGGCTCTATTTAAACACAAGTAACCCCGGAGTCTGTGTCCTTTAATGTGTATGCTTGCTCCAGGGACTGTGTTTGGGGTATATTAAAAAAAAAAAAACTATTATAATATTCTGAGTCAATCTTGTATTCCTTTTCCATGTGAATGCCAAGGCCACGTGCCACAGAGCAGTATCACTTAAATTTGGAGCAGTATCTCCAAGACACAGATGATGCCATTACCCTGTATGAAAATTTATTTTTACATTTTTATTAACTTTAGCATAAAAACTAGATTCTTTAAAGTAAGATTTAGAGTCCACCAGGATCTGGCCCCTGACTTCTTCTTCAGCTCATTTTTACATCTCTTTTCCCAAGAACCCATCCTGGCCTTCAAAATTCTCCCCACATTATTCCCTCTGCCGCCGAAGCTTTCTTCCACCCTTTTCGTTCCGCATGACCTTCTGGTCTCACGTTGCTATTTCTGATGGGCTGCCCATTCTCGTGTCCTACAGTAGGCTTGAAGAGCCAGCTCTAGATTCTATAAGCAGCACAGTCCCTACCCTGTTATCCCTGCTGTGATTGCTTCTTTAGTGGTCTGTGAGTTTGTGAGGGCAAGCTACATAACTGTATATTTTCAGCTGCATCTTGAATACTGACTGACACTTAAATGTATGTTGAAAGAATAAATGAATGCAATTTATAAGAAACTGAAGGCAGAATATCTTTATGCATGGGATAAAGCAGAGGCAGAAAACTGACCTAGCAATTTATGACTCAGTGTCTTCATCTTGTTCCAAAAAGGCTTACTCTGACTTTTTGGTGAACTGCTCCTCAAGAAGGAAACACATCTGGGCTTCCAGCAAGCAGATGACTGTCAAACAATGTCTGTAGTGTCATTATTCCTGCTCTTTCATCATAAATCTAGAAGTTCCTAATCATCCTGTAAGAAGTCAAACAGAGTATTTATATGCGTTGTTTTCACTTGCCCCCACTTCAACGGTAAGAGTTAAAATATATCGAGAAAGGTATGAAAGCAAGTAAAGATTTTCATGGTAGGGCAGTCATGACTGGAAAGGTACTTGCATTGGTTGCTTGGTCAGGACCCTGCCTGTGTCTGGGGGTTGTATAAAGCATAACCTAAACAATGTGCTTCCTCCAAAGTTCATCAGCCACACAAATACAGAGGCAGTGAAATACTATGAAATAAGATTTCGCCTGTGGAATCTCAGTTGTTAGAGTGTGATGCTATATATGTATGATCTACAGTATTAAATGTGTGACATCTGAGCTATAGTCAACTATCATGGTAACTCTCACATAGAATTCATGCCAAATATTTTACCAGGAAGCCACTTCTTCTATGGCAGAGTGCACTATTTTGAAATCTCATGAAATATGTAGCTCCGAAAGTGGTTTTCTATGACAAAAACATTACCCCCCACAAACATGGCCTCTGATCAATTTATTTCCTGCCAAAAAGAAAATAGTGTGCCATCATTTGGAGTGTCTCCAGATCTGTTATGCAATTTTGTGCATAATGCAACATAAATATTTCCAAAGAAAAAATAAAAAATAAGATTTATAGAAGGGGAACCTACCTTTCTTAAAAAAAACAAAAACTTTTCTATGCAAAATTTGGTAAACCCTGTCTTCCTAATAGCATTGTTAAGCTCAGTAGAGGTTATTCGTACTCTAATGAAAATTGAGAATTCGTGAACTAAATGTCAGTTTCATAAGATTTTTATCTGTTCTCTTTATATAAGGATAATTTATCCCCAGTGTCTAAAACACAGCGTTTAAACTAGGAACTCAAATAAATATTTAGGAGTGATCAACCTTTTGGTGTCTTTGGGCCACATTAAAAGAAAGAGAGTTGTCTTGGACCACATATTAAATACACAAACACTAATGAAAACTGATGAGCAAAAAGAAAAGAAGGTTTTAAGTAAATTTATTATTTTGTGTTTGGCCTCATTCATAACCTTCCCGGTGGCCCATGGGTTGGACACCCCTGAAACATACATATTTAGAACAAATGCATTATGGCTTTTACTCATTCACTTACCACATAAATCTGATACCCCAAAATCTTTTTATTACTTCTTAATTTTTCATGATCAAATTCAGAATCTATCATTTATCATATAAATTTATCATTATGTATATCATTGGGGTAGTGTGTTTCATACTGATTGAGTGAGTCCCTTCAGAAGTTTTTCCTGCCTTGAGGGATCAAAATAGAATATTTAAGTTACACTTCCATGTTTCCTTTTTCCAGTACAACTTGTACATTTTGTGATAATTATACAAATTTAATTTCTAAAGGGCAGTTGATAAAGTTTCAGATCTGTTAGAGAGGACAGAAAGTTGAAGTAATTTGCTAGCAGGCTGAGGAGTGAATGCGATATCCTTTAAAGCATATTTGTTTAAAACATGACAATCTGAGAAATTTGCTTGGCTTCCTGGATGCTATTCTCAGCAGGTACAATGAGGTGTAATCTGGCTTTTTGTCAAGTCTTCGGTGTGACTAATCACCCTACATTACTACAAAATGGTTTCCCACTTCAGTGTGTGAAACCATGAGTAAAAAGACAAAGTTACTATGGAACATGAAGAACGTTTCATATCAGCATTGGACGCAAGCCTATATAACTATTTCTCCAGTTATGTGGTTTTAAAAATATATACTATGCCATCAAATATTTGCTTAACCCGCATTATAAACAAATGTAGTGCTTATGGATTATTTTGAGGCAAAACATGAAAATGAAAAAGAAATAACGCTTAGTACTATTCCCTGGGCACATTCATTTATTTTTAGTTTATTTTGTTCTTGTCTCTTTTTAGAATTTGCCAAGCCAGATTTTTTGATTACATGGAAATACTCTTCATTTATTATAGGTATAATTATAATGACAGATGAATTTGCTTTGAGATAAAACTCTACATGTAAAAATTATAATAATGTATAATATCCAGCTATTCAACTTGTTCATGTTGTTAAAAGATTTCCAAGTAAAATAGGATCATATTTCTTTAAAATTCAAGCTTATAATTTCTCCTTCTCTACAAAAGCCTGTGGTGATATAAATTTAAATGCACCATTGTCTGGGAGCACCACAGAAGAAAAATTATTAGTGCCTTTGGATTGAATTGCTCTTTTTTCTTTCCCTGTTTGCTTACTGTGAGTACAACACCCAGCATGGACTTTCCTCACTGTCATAATCCATTTATTACAGAGTTGTGGCATTTATTTGAATTTTGCAAGTATAATATCAGTTCTCCATTCATTATTTTTTCATAAGTGCATCTTAGTGCAATAATCCTCTGCTCTCTGCTCTTATGTTTTTGTCAGAACCTATTACATCAGTGAAGAAATCTGTTTCTTCCTTAGCCTTAAACGTATTAAGAGCTCATTTAGGTTTCCTAAAGCTGAAACAAATGCAGCTAATTATTCCTTGACCTGTATTAACAATCCAGCTGGTGGAACCCAGATTTAGCCTACTGAATATAAAATTATAATAAAATTGACTTGCACCCTTCTTCCAAGTTGTGAGCATGTTAAATATTATGAAGCGTTCTAAAAGCTGCTTATTTTCTTGTCCTTTAGGCATGATCAGCCACTTTTCTATGGTCTCAAACCGTATGTTGCTTTTTTAACTCCTTTCAGATCTGTTCCTCTGCCACAGAGCAGAAAATCAGAGGGGAGACGTTACCATCTGCATTGGCTGTCATCACCTGCAGGAATTTTTGACTTGCCTGCTGATATGACTGAGGCATGGTTGATTATCAGCCCACTACAAACGATGCCTCTCTTTTTTTATTGAAAACTCAGTATGTGAGATATTGTATGCACTTTAACTCTTTCAAAAGCCATTTTTATTCTTTTACGTAAGTTACTAACAGAAGCTTATCATTTGCCATTTTCAAGATCGCATAAACAGCTATCTACAAAGTTTGATTGAAGGGACACTAGGACTTAATCCACTTCTTTTGTCATGGCATGTGGAATGTTAATACTTAAGACATTTTGATCCATGCACATATTAACAGAAAAGTGTTGCTTTGGACAAGAGACATGTTAATTAGTTAATATTAAAGCCTTAACATGAATAAGTTTGTCAGATTAACTAGCTGTCATTTGAAGAGTTAGTTGTGCTATAATGAAGTGAGAGATAATCTATATTTAATGAACTGCTAAGAATAATGAGGGGCAGTTATTTTCAACAAAAAAAATGCAGATATACTTTTAAATTTTGAATCTATGGCATTGTTACTAATAGCAAATGCTAGACGAATGAATGAGGGGAATGATTGAACTTTCGGTGGCATAGTTATTAGTGGTCTACATCAGTATTTTCACATGGTTATTAAATCAATGAATGGTTTAACAGATGCAATAAGGTAGTTGTTTCTAGATCGGCCATTTTTATGACATGGCATACTATACAAACCCAGAAAAAAAAAACTGATGCATTTATAACCTCTTAATCGGTAAACACACAAAATGAAAATTATGGTTTTTCTTTTTCTTTTTATTGCCAGGATCAAATGAAACTGATGTCTGAAGGAGAGAGAAAGATTAACCTCCCAAAAGTATTTTCCCAGTGATTTAGATCTGAGTTCAATATTCATTTCCCAAAAGTAACTTCCAAAATTCTAACTTATTATATTGGGTTTTATTAGAAAGGTTATTTCCTTAATCAAAAATGAACTGTTACATTCTAACATAAGAAATGACATGTAAAATTCCAAAATACAAGAGAGAATGAGTAGATGGATAACTTAGGTTCCCTTTCGCACTTTTTCATGGATAAATAAAGTATATCACCTTGATCCTCACCAAAATTTCATTCATAGCAGAAATCGTAGGTCTAAGGATGTATAAGTAGATGAGAAATCAGATACTCCTTTAGGTGTTAAGAAAGTGCTTTCTTAAAAAGACATTTTTCAGACCACAGCGTCTCTTCAAAAGAAAAATGTTGAGGGTTGGCAGTTAAATTAGTTTTGGAAACCCTGAAATACTTTACGCCCCCATGGAAGATGTAGACTGAAGGCTGACAGGGCAAGTACACTACACAAATCCAGAAATATCATTTACATCATAGATTATAAAGAGTTGCCTGAGTGGCCATAAGAGGCAGGAACTTCATCTAAACCCAAGGTAACATTCACAATGTACTCAGCTGCAGGCATAGAAACACCTCAAGTTGATTAAATCATGTGGGCACACATTTCTTCTTTGAAATGGGAGACACATGATTCTAGGTTTTGTCTGGTGGATCAGTGATGTCATACCTGAGCTTTGGTTCAGAACTTTTATAATTCCCCTGGCCTTATCCTTATGTTTATAAAATAGCCACCACTGCTTCCAACATCAAGGCTCAAGTCTTCATATAACAAAATTAAAAAGCACTAAGTCAGTGATCACACAGTGATCACAGTGATAAAATGGACAGAATGTGGGCAAATAATTTTATGTATATCTCCTTCATTATTTTATCATGGAAGGAAAATATTTCCTAGAACCCCTCCCTTGGTTCTGACAGTCTCATTGGCCAGAATTTGGATATAGGCCCACTGCTAAACCGGTAACTAGCAAAGGAGGTACAATTACCATGTTTGATTTAGACCAATTATTTATAACCACCCAGGACTGTTGGGTAAACAATGGTCTCCTAATAGTGTCCACTGCACTCAGCATTTTCTCAAGTTGAGGAAATGCCCCTTTCACAAACTTCCAATCACTAAACATGCTTTGGAGAATATTTTATTTTGTTTTTATGTGATTATATGTAAATGCAATAGGTAAATATTTTTTCTAACACTTACAAATATAAAAGTCTTTTGGTAATATACCTATCTATTACTACATAACAATACCACCCCAAATAGTAACATAAAATAGCAACCATTTTAATTTGCCAGCAGATTCTGAGCAAATTGAATTCAGGCAAGGCAGAGTGGGGTTGGTTTACATCTCCTCAGAAATGTCTGGGTCCTTAGTGGGGAAGAACTGTATAGCTTGGAGTGACCAGAGTGACTGGAGGCTGGACATACCTGGAGGCCTCTTCACGCATATGTCTGGGATCTATGTTGGTAGCACTCAAAAGGTGGGTGCATCCAGGACTCATGACCAGATCACCTATAAATGATTCTTTCCTGCAAATGGGGAAAAACAAAACAAAACAAAACAAAACAAAACAAAAATCCTAAGAGGAATAATCTGAGAAGTCTGAATTATAAAAGAAAAGAGTAGAAACAAAATGGCTTCCTTCGATGTATCCTCAAATTCAGTTGCAAATTAGAAGGAGGGTGCATCAACTCTTAGACATTATATAAAGATATTTTAGATATACTGTAAAGGTAAGCAAGGTCTATATACTATATTACATATAGGATGAACTTATTTATGTTAAAAATTTTAAACAGATATAGGCATAGAAAAACATTCTTATTTATATAATATCTGGAAAAGCATGAAATAAATGATAAATGGTTAACATTTCCTTGGGCAAGTGATACTGAAAGTTTTAGAATAAAGAATGGCTATTTCTACATGATTTTTTTTTAAAAATCATGGGTATTCTTTGTTTTTAAATCAATGTCTAGTATATTTTTGTTTAAAGTGCTACAAAGGTGATTTTGATGTCTACTTGGGGTTAAGAACAACTGTCACTAATATGAGTCATTTTTTAGGTGAGAGCAAGGAGACAAAAATGTATACTTACAGAAAAATACTTGGAAATTTAGAAGAAATAGAGTAAACATCCAAGGTTTTTTAACTCTATTCTTTAAGGAAAATCAATAGGAGACATTTTTATCCTTGTAAATCAACATTTGTAAATGTAATAATGAGATATGCTTTAACATATCACTATCTAAGAAATAGATGCATCTTAATTTCTAAAGGTTTTTAATTATGTATTGTAGAATAGAGACAATAGGACAGGTTTTCATTATAAAGTGATGGCATTATACCAATGATTGAAGGTTAATTTCCTACTTATACAGTCTGACCCCTGACCATACTAGTTCAAGAGGGTTTAATTTCCTCGTTCACATTCATTCCTGCTCATTTTACTTGAGAGCAAGTAAAATAGTAGTTTAATATGGGAAGAAACCATTTTTAAGGAGAGAAAATGTAAAAGCAAATGCTATGGATTTTTTTTCGACAATATACACTTCCCTGTATTATCCTGACATACCTGTAAAACCAAAAAGAGCTCATGTTTTCTGATTTGTTTCAAACACTTTTTAAATGATGTTCACAAATGCATTGACCTTTGTTGTTGACAAGAACACAGGGAACTGTTGTCTTCAGAAATAGGTTGTAATAATATATTCCTTTCCTCTTTTCTTATCTGACATTTTGGCATTCATCACTTTTTGAGAATGCATTGGATTTTTTTCATGAAATCCTTACATTATACTTGCCAACAGTTGAGTTTGTCTGTCAGGTTTCTCCATTCCTAAGAATTTCTTAAGATGAATATTGCTAAAATAGTATATTTAGATATTACCTCCCCAGTTTAAGATTATTTCATTGATTCTTTTAAATTAACTAATTCAGAGTTCTTTTGCAAATTCAAATAATTGGAGTTCAGAGAAGTTATGTGACTTGCCCAGCTCACATAATGATTAAGTGGACAAAATGGTATTCTAACCTAGGACAATGTGACTCCAAATCTCTGCTGTTATCCACATTATACTTATAAAAATAATATCTTGGCAAAGTTGTTTACATTCTACCAAGTATTTTTGTAGACGTCAACTCATTTGGTCATACAACAACTCCAAAGCTCGCTAATATTCAAATGTTGCAGAAGTATATAATGTTGGATTGATAAATGAAGTGAGTGCCCCAGATAACAGAATTATGGAATGACACACCTGGAATTTGATTCCTGACCTTTTGATTCCCATGACTCTTTCCATTGCGACTCACCTGGCTTAATGGTTTTATATCCATTATATCACCTAATTTAATCCTCACTATCACCTATGTGGTCAGCACGTTTGTAATCTCAATTTTACAGCTGAGAAGCCAGATGTTCTGGAAGTTTAAGCGACTAGAAATAGTAAGTGGTAGTGCCAGGGGCTGAATCTCACATCCACGGACTCCAAAGTCATTTTTCACAAGAATGTCTCTTATTTAAGACTTATCCTTAAGACCTTTTGTACAGTGGACAAAATTAGCATTATCTGTAAAAATAGACTTTTTCTTTGAAACTTTGCTTTCAATTAGGGATAAATAATATTCAATAGACTACGTATCAGACTTAATTCCACATTCTACTTCAAGAGATATGAGGAGGAAATGCTGGACTTGGTATCAGATACAGACTTTGGGGATGAAATTAATAAATGATGAGCACTTACTGGATTTGATCATAGCCTTCTAATCATCCATAACTAAAGTTCAGATCAAATTTGTGGACTTCATAAGAGTTGAGTTCCTTTGGGATGCTATAACAAAAATAACATAGGCTTTCTTACTGTCAACCAGTAAGAAAGTTGCTAATAAAGAAGACCAAAAAATTTCTCACAATGCTGGAGGATGGTAAATCCCCGATCAAGGCATTGGCGTATTTGGTGTCTGAAAAGTGTCTGCTTCCTAGTCCATAGACAACCATCTTTCTGCTGTGTCTTCCTGTGAGATAAAGGGTAAGCTCTCTAGGGCCCTCTATTATAAGGGAAATCAATAACCATATCTTCCAAAAACTTTACCTTCCAATGCTATCACTTTGGGAATTAGGTGTTAAATTTAAATTTTGGGGAGACATAAACATCCAGTCAATTGCAATAAGTGAATGGTGTTTCTCAATGAGCCTAAAATATTACCATGGAATTGCTTAGGCAAAATGAAAATATGATAAAATCCTCCATTGTGTGTGTTTGACCAAAGCCTGATATATGGGTAATGTTATAATTTGTTTATGGAAGTTTTGGGAGTCATCAAATTATACAAACCATGGAGTTAAAATTATAGCAAATGATACCTAAAAAATAAGCATAATTTTATTTTGTCTTCTAGACCTCAAGGAATTTTGTCTCCATGGGAACATTTTTGCATTTCTATAAAACATATAGTTTATTTTAATAAAAGGTAATTTTATGAGTTGCTTCCAGAGTGAGTTGAATTTACTACTATGACCTAGGCAATAAAACTAACCAAAATTAGATTTCTGCTTATTTATGTGTCTGGGAAGAGCAGGCCTTAATGATGGAACCAATGTGTAGCCCTGTGGACTCACCGTACCGCTCCTAATGAGCCACTGATGATCATGGGAATGTTGGGCAGAGTTTAGGTGGATACAAGAAATGAAAGCCTAGTAACAGCCTATATATAGCCTGTTCTATATATACATATATATATATATATATATATATATATAGAGAGAGAGAGAGAGAGAGAGAGAGAGAGAGAGAGAGAGAGAGAGACCTGTTCTCTCCTATTTTAGAGAACAGTGTTAGAAAATTTGAAGGTGTGAATGCTAAGCAATAGGTTTTCCTGAAAAAGGAAATGCAATAGAAAGAAAAGTCTAGAGGTATTCAATTTCATCTTTTTCTTTATCATGAAAATGCTATAGTTATACTCAGGAGATGTGGGTAAGTAGAAAAACTTTTTAAAAGTCCTTCATGACTTACACTAATTGCACACATTTTAGTGAAACCTATGCATGTGGCACAACAGGAAAAGAGAATTTCAAGGAGGAAATTTGTAATGGGCATTAAAGGATGAAAGAGGTTTTAACATGTGGTAGATGACATTTCAGACAAGTTTATCATTAATGGTTCATTGTAATAAAAGTATTTGTGGAAGAGAACAGGAACTATGTTATCTATAACACAATGTTATTATTGGAAGGTTGTAGGGGAATAGCTGAAAAGTAAATAGTGGTTATATTATAAAATATCTTTGATTGCAGAGTAATGCCTTTTGTCTTGATTCTGTGAGCAATGAAGAATTATTTGATGGTATTAAAATTTCATAATCAAAGTAGAACTTAAGGTCAATTAATCAAACAATAGTGAGTAGAATGATGGTAATGTGGTTAGGTTATTCTGTTAAGTTCACTGAGTTTCCCCTTGTACTTACTAGTGTCAATTATATTTATTTTACATTTATTGATTTGTCAATAATACTCTTTGTTCATATGAACAGTTAGTCCATGTTAAACAATCTTACAATACCAACGAGATGGATAGATATGTTGAATTAGTTCCAAAACTCAATTGACACATTCAAGTGATTGTAATTTAACAGTAATTATTGAGAAACATTTTAGTCTGTTAACAAGATAGTATTTTACAAAATAACTTAATTAGTATATGTTTTATTCCTCTCAACTGCATAAACAAAA
>PVJD01008630.1:0-70631 GCA_004026545.1 Mormoops blainvillei
AGGGGTGGGGGTGTGGGGGGTGGGGGAGAAATCACCTGTGGCAGTGGCCAGGGGGCGGGGTGGGGTGGGGTGTGTGTGCTGCAATGGAACTTTAGAACCAACCAAGAAGGAGGTCCATAGATGACCAGCAGGTGGCGCCAGGCCCTCCATTTCTATTGCTCTTCCCCTAGGCTCCAAGTCAAGCTACCGTATCTTGCTGTGTATAACGCGCAGTTTCGGCCCAAATTTTTGAGGGAAAAATAAGGATGCACATTATACATTGGTAGTACTAATTCCATATCTATATAAATGTTTTTAATTCTTTTATTTATGCTTATGCATTAAAAGCTGACTCTAGAAAACAATAACAATATCCATATGCAAAATGATACCCTGGAATACGATAATTGGTTTGTTTCTAAATATAAATAAATAAATAATTGAATTTAAAAAGTAAAACAAAAGATTTTTTCCTGAAAGCTTGGGACAAAAACATGGGTGCGCACTCTGCATGGGAGAGCATTATACACAGCACTGCATTATACTTGGCAAAGTATGGTGATCTCTGTTCATAGGTCACAGGTGGCTCTGCACATCTCTGTGCCTCAAAGAGGCAGAAAAAAACAGCACCACCTCACAGGGTTGCTGTGAAAAACGAGTTAATACACCTAAAGTGCTGAGAAGAGTACGTGGCACATAGTAAGTGCTCAATAACATTAATTATCTTTTTTGTCATGTGCACTTGAAAAGAATGTATATTCTGCTGCTTTGGGATGAAATGTGCTGAAGATATTGATTAAATCCATGTGATCTATTGTGTCATTTAAGGCCGCTGTCCCCTTGTCGATTTTATGACTGGAAGATCTACCCATTGAAGTCAATGCGGGTGTTAAAATACCTAGCTATGACCGTATTTCTGTTAATGTCTCCCTTTATGTCCATCAAGATTTGCTTCACATATTTAGGTGCTCCTCTGTTGGCTGTGTAAATGTTTACTAGGGTTATATCCTCTTGTTGGATTGTGCCCTTTATCACTATGTGTCCTTCTTTGTGTCTTACTATAGCCTTGGTTTTAAAATCTATTTTCTCAGCTATAAGCATTGCTGCCGCAGCTCTTTTACCCCTGTCCATGTGCGTGAAATATCTTTCCCCATTCCTTTACTTTCAGTCTGTGTATAACTTTCTTTCTGAGGTGGGTCTCTTGTAGACAGCATGTATATGGGTCTTGTTTTCTTATCCATTTGGCTATCCTATGTCTTTTTTTTTTTTTAGTAGATGATTCTAAATGTATGAACTGTCTAGAATACGCAAATTTATACAGACATAAAGTAGGTTAGAGGACACCAGGGGCAGCTGAGAGAAGGAAAGGTGGAGTTATTCATTGGGCACACCGTTCTTGTTCACGGTAATGAAAAAGGTTTGGAAATACAACTTCTGCATAGAAGGGGCAAGGACAGGCTATGGCTGAAGTGGCAGCTAGTGCCTACGGAGCCCTTGCTGTGCACAGGACTCTCTGCCTGGACTCAGCAAACGTCATCTGAAGACAGGCTTAGGCGCTGCTCTGAAATGGCTGCCTCTGGTCTTCAGGAGACACTTCAGCCTCGTGATCAAAAAGCCTTAATGAGTTTTCAAAAATGCTTTTATAGTGATAAAATATATATGGCATGCCATTTGCCACTTTAAGCATTTTTAGGTGTACAATTCAGCGGCATTAGATTCACAACATCATTCCCTGTGTCTTCTGATTGGAGCAGTGAAGTCATGTACATTTAAAGTGATTATTGATAGGTATGTGTTTATTGCCATTTTATTCTTTTAATTATGTTCCTCACCCATCATCTTCCTCTTCTCCTTCTCCTTCTTATTTATTTGTTTATTCATTTATTTATAAAAGAACCACTAGGGTCTTTCAAACTGTTGAAAACAAAGACTCCCAAGTTCTACCCCTTGGGAGGGATCTGATGACCCCTGTTTTTAATAAGTACCCCAGCTCATTCTTATGATCAGAGAAGTTTGGGAAACACTCGCTTACTCAATGAGCACCTCTGCCAGGCCAACTGACACCCACATGCCCTCGATAAATCACACCCAATTGTCCTGCATGAAACTGGCCTTTCCAGTCCTGCTTTCCACAGCCTTGTCTCTACACTTCTTGTGTCAACTCTGCCTTTCCTTAAAGTGTTTGTGAAATATCTGAAACACATCTGGCTCATATCTAGAACCTTAATCATACCTGGTGATGTCTGGCACAGAGAAGGTGCCCGAAAATGTTTGCTTTTAAATTTAAGATACCCAGAAAACACAAGCAAGCGCTATCTGCAGGGCCCCGGGAACGCCCGAGGCAATGAGCCGTAGAAATCAGTCACAGAGACCATCACTGCCGCATTTCTAGAGGTAACACATTCAACAGACGTTCAGATAGGCTCAAAACTATTCAAATATATGTATATATTTTGAAAACTATTTCTGTGTTCCATTTTCTAGGATGAAAGGGGTTACAAAAATAGGATTAATGTTTCTATAGGTTTCCATTCAAAACACTCAAGATTATGAGGGGAAAGTATTGTCTGGAAAGAAGCCACCACCCACAGAGGTGGGATGATGCCAAGGCCAAGACTGGGCCAGAAGAAATGAGTGCTTACAAGTCAACAGTGAGTTCGTGAGTGAGTGAATGAATGCATACCTACCACCAAGGCTACTTACTCCTAAGGGATGCAACTTATCCCCTAAACTACAGACCTCACCAGCCCTCACTGGCAGCTAGAAGGAATGGCACTTCAGGAACCTGGGCACCAGGCCCTCTAACTCCTTGTCTCAAGGAGGCAGCCGGATGTTCTCTGACACATTTTGCCAGTGGTAGTGCAAAGGTGGGGCCATAGGTGACTCGGCCTAAACTGCACATTCACTCTAGTGCTCAGGGCCCCACCACCACCTGGAATGGCCCAAGTATCCCCAAAAGGACAAGGCCAGACTCCAGGCCAGAAACTTGGAGGAACCCCAGCCTCAGAGCAACACTGCTGTAGCGATGGGGGCTTGTGCTATAATGAGAGGTCAGAAAGGCTGAAGACACCAATTCTGATTTCTCATCGTATCTGAGGCAGCTGAACTGAGGGTGGGCACCCTGGAATACATATTTTCCCCCTATGTTACCAGGCACTGTCCTTCCCTTAATCCCAGCTTCTCGATCAAACAAGAGGCATAGCAAATTGTACTGCTGATCCAGCCTTTGTGCTCTCAGAGGCCAAGTCTCTTTAAATTGGAAGGGAAGTACAGATCGAGTATGAATCTGCTCCCTCTTCTTGGGTTGAATTCCTATAAGGGGGCAAGCTCTTACCCCAAGCGCAGGCGAATCCCCTGGCATCTGTGCATGGAAGACTTGCTCCTGTCCTTGGGGGGAGGTGTGGGGCAGAGGGATGAAACCCAGACCGCTGAAGCCTTCTTACATTTTCTCCCAACATTTTCCATTCAGCTTGCCAACTGCCGATTCCAAGCTAAGTATGGTGTTCTGCCCACGGGTGCTGCTGCCCGGCCTTACCCAAGCTGGGCTGCCTCCTACCCCCGTCCCTCATGCCCTCATGAACTTGCTCGTGGTTTAACTTAAGATAAGACATTTATTCACTTGTTCCCATATGCCCGCCCTGCCTGGACCAAGCAACCTGATCTACAGCAAACGTGAGAAGCTGCAGCCCACAGGGCTGTGGTGAAGGTGAGGGCACAGGCATGGCTGAAGTGCCTGAAGTGGAGATGTCAGTCTGAGTTTGGGGCTGAAAACAGAGTTTAAGATATGAGTAAAGATTTTCTTTGAATCCTTTGCAGTTCCCCAGAATTTTAGAACCAATTCGGACTCTAATCCAAATACCTCTCCTACTAGAAGGGTTTAATCATTACAAAATCACTGCTAAACAGGAACAGAACCTGAATAGCAGGATTTGTTCCACAATACCTAGTTGGGTGTTAAAATGCTCACAAACTAATTTTCAGTGGACAAAAGACCAGGATACAGAAAAAGTCAGTGCATCACGCTATTAAGAATAACTCTGAATTACAGAGCACTGTGCCTGCCATACATTATTCGATTTAATCCCCACATTATTCACGGGGTGGTATATATCCTCCTTTTACAGATAATAAAATGAAGGGTTGGCATAGTTGCATAATCGATTCAAGGTCGCACAACAAGTAAGAGGCAGAGTTGGGACTGAGGCGGGGTTTATCGGACTGAAGTCTGTGCTGCTAATCACCGTGCTACTTCCTAAGGAACATAAACGGAAGGGAACATCAAAATGTCTTCAGAATGAGGGGAGGGATTCCCACCTCGAGCTTCGGGCTGCCTCCCTGGCCTCACTGGCCCCACTTCGCCTGGGAAGGAACCTGAAGACGGTGAGAGCATCCCTGCCAAAGGACTGAAGGCCCTGAGGCTATGGGAGGGGCAGTCCAAGGGTGCTGTAGGCAACTGCACAATGCCTCCCAAAAATTTCAAATGCACATTGATTCAGCACTCCCACACCTCCGGGGATTTATCCTACAGATGTACATAGACACGAGGGAAAAACTGCTTGCTTTTAAAAGCAAAAGCCTGGAAACCATCTACCCTCCTGTCCAAGGAAGACAATAAACTGTGGTGTGTGCATGCGACGACGTCCCGTGGAGCAGGGAGAATGGGGAAGCTCGCTGGCTATCGATACAGGACTGTCTCCGAGATAAACTGTTGAATGGAAAGGAGCAAAGTGTAGAGTCCTGAGTACAAGTTACCTTTGTGTTAAAAGGTGAGAAAATGTGGATATATATGTATTTTATATGCTTGTATTTTCGTAAAGAACCTGGAAAGATACAGACAAAACCAATAAAACTGGTCCCTGGTGGTGGTGAGGTAGGAACAGGGTAGACGGGAGCAGGAGCGGGAATGGGATTTTTCATTGCGCATGTTCTCATAGTTTTTGATGTGGTAGTGTCATATATTAAAAATAGTCAAATTAGAAAAAGGAAAAGAAATGCTTAAAAAATACTACCACTCTGGAGGACAGCTGGCTTACTGACATCGGTATGTGCGTTTGTATGTGTGATTTTAAGTGTGTGCGTATGTGTTTGCCCACGTGTGTGTTTGTGTGTGCGTGTATGCATACCAACAGCTCAGAGGTGAGAGAGGTGGAGGAATGGGACTAGAGGAAAGACTGGAACGGGAAAGCCTTGGTTGGAGGTCACCCGATCCATCCACCGCCTGTGTACAGCCCAGCACAGAAAGCGCTATTGCTTGGCGAGTGAGAAGTCAAGAGAGTACAGACGAGTGTGGGCTGGCACGCAGAGCACAGCAAGAGGACGGAGCACGGGCTACGGTCCTGCGTTCTGAGCTCCCGGCCGGGTCGGGGAGCTGCTCTGTCCCTCCCCTTCTACCCTAAAGCCACCTCTGGATCAGAATGTCCCTGAAGGAAACCAAGGAGCCCTTTCACAGGGAGGTGAGGGTGGAAAGGGCACAGGGACCCTCAAAGGTCTTCCCGTTTGTTATAGAAATGAGCAGGGGGCTGCGGTGGGCCGGTGGTCAGTGGGTCAGGTCCTGTGCTGTGCACAGAGCTATTCTGAGTGGTCAGCACCTGGCCATGCGGGCTGGTGAGTGTCTTGCATATCACGCCCCTGCATGCAGCGAGGGCTGGGGTGGGACAGTGGGGGAGACCCATGGCGGGGCTCCCAGGCCCACAGCTCTGGGGCTGCTGGGCAGTGGGCTACTCACATCTCCAGGACCATGACGATGTTGGCCTTGTCTTCGAAGGCATCCACACACTGGACCAGCTTGCGGTGATGGAGGCAGTTCATGATGCCTATCTCCTCACGAATATTCTCTTTCTCTTTTGCTGAATATGCTTTGAAAAATTTCCCTGCCCAGATTTTTCCAGTTTTCTTTTCTACAAGTCGAAAGACCTGTCCAAATTTCCCACTGCAAATGAAAAGGGGGAGAGAAAAGGCGAATTTAGCCAAGCTTTCCACTAAATGTGGGTTGGCAGACTGTGGCCTGCGGGAGAAACCTGGCCCCCCTGTTTTTATAAAGCTTTATTGGAAACGCATCCATTTGTGTGCATACCACCTATGGTGGCTTTCGTGCTTGCATGTACGAAGGAGTAGCTGCAACACAGACCGTATGGCCCATAAAACCTAAAATATCCATTATTTGGCCCTTTATAGAATCAGTTTGCCAGCCTTGCTCTAGAATAATGACATGCATTTCTAATACTGCAAACCTACCCTCTCTTTATCACTTGTCAGCCTCAGCCTGTGCCCGGCCCCACACCCCAACCTAGACACCGGCTAGTCTTGCAATTCTCCCAGGACTGTCATTTCATGGTGAGGCCTCGAGCTCGGCCGAGGGACTTCTCTCCCTGCCCCACAGGCAGACAGACCCATGAGGCTGGGTTGAGAAAGTCTTCCCTGAGCGGCTACCTTCCTTTTACTCCACTCTTCAGCACTGTCCCCTGGGGACAGCCTTGTAGAGCCCCCGATACCCACTGTGGGATGGGGGCTGTGGCGGTCCTCTGACACAGCTTCCACCGATGGGCAGGCCCCTCGTACCCAGTTATGAGGTTGAGGGTAAAAGCTTGAGCCCCATTTCCTTTTCTTCCACCTCCCGTACTCTTCCAGGGATAGTGTCCATGGGAGACAGGCTGCCTAGGGTGCTGCTGCAGGAGGGGACAGCTTGGCTGGGGATGAGCGCTCAGAGTTGGCGTCCATACCCCAGGGAGGATGTGGAGTAAAGAGTGTGCACCCAGTCCATAAAGTGAGCCCCGGTGGGCAGCTGTGTGTTTTACTGAAGAACTAAAGCTAGCTCTAATTGCTGAAGTGAGTACTCCTCGGGCTTGACTGCCTTCTGCGGATCAGATGGTGGGATCCTAAAGGTAGTCCGATCCAGACCCGGTCCAGGGAGGACCCACCGGAACCGTTCACAGAGTTGGGCCAGCGCAGAACCACACGAGCAGCCCCTGTGAGAGCCTGGGGTGGGTGACACCTCCGGGGAGTGCTGGCAGGGTCAGTCCCCCCTGATCCTGTGGGAGTACCAGCCTGGGGCGCTGGCAAAACCCAGGGGAGAACAGGAAGACGAAGCACAGAGCTTAGCCGTGGGGTCCGTGCCACCTCGCGCTGGGGGTCCAAAGGGCGCTTCCCACACTTCACTTACGATCCTAGTCTCTCTTCGATGTCGTAGAAGTCAGACACTTTTTGTTCGGTGTTGACTGTCACCGTCCGGTATTCAACTTCAGGCTCCTTCTCATCTGCGGGGTAGAGATCGGGGTGGCTGTGAGCTATCAGATCCCTTGCTCACCCCCTCCCACCCCTGAGCCCACCTGAGGACAGGTGGCCAGCACTCACCATCATCTGACACCTCCACTTCATCCTTCGGCTCTGGGGGGAGACAGGAGGGGCAGAGAGGACAGGGGTGATTAGTCCGAAGGCCCATTGAGAGCTGACCTGCTAGGGGCCTGTCAGGCCTCAGACTTCTCAGGCGCAAGACCACCAAGCCCAGAGCTCTGGGCATTGTCACGTGGTCAGTAAGTTTGCGCTGCAACAGGGCCATAGGTACACCGGCAGATACTGGCCTCCTCACCCCGCCAGCCCGCACCTGCCAGCCCCTGCCTGCATCCTTTCCTCTCTACCCTCCTGGTCCCCTGGACACACCCTTCTTCATGTCTCTGCCAGTCCCTCTGACATTGAGGACCTATAAACAACAGCGCTAGTCCCTTTCTGCTCTGGCTCGAAAGTCGGCAGCTTATGATTCCTACTCATGTCGGATCCGTTTGTCCATTTACCGAACGTTTTTTACGGAATTCCAGCCGTGCGCCAAGTACGGGCTGTTTGTTGTAGGTATACAAAGCAAAACGCACAGAGGTATAATATCTCCTTCTTTCTTGAAACTTACAACTTAGTTGGAGAGGGAAAAGCACATTTACTTGAAATGGCCACGACAAGTGTGATACAGTTAAGCCCACGGCGTCACAGTACACAGTGGAAGAAGGGGACACAGCACGGGCAATTACACAGTCAGGGCAACTGTTTTGGAAAGAAGCAGTCCCGGAGTTGTGACTTAAAGGAAATGATAGAACACAGTGAGGAGGTGGGCGGGGTCACACAATGAAACCAACAGGTGTTAGTGAGGCGCGGCGAGGAGGGACGGGAGCAGCCAGCCTGGCTGGGACGCGGACATGCCAGGCGTGAATGAGGGAATGTGAGCAGACAAGCGCATGTCTAGAACACATCAGGACTGCAGGCTGCCCTTTGCCTTGGCGCAGGCTTGTGTCCAGAGGGCCGCCCTGGCTTCTTGCCGTTGGCTAGGTGTCTTTCCCTTTCTGGGCCTCTCTCCGTTTCCTCATCTGTAAGAGGAAGGGGTTATATTTGTAGGTGATTTCTGGGGCCCCTGGCTAGTTCTAGACACCATGCTTTGTAATGTGCCTTGTGTCCCTCAGCCGTGATGTGGGCTCTGTTCTGGCTGACAGATGGAGCCAAGGGGGGTTCCTGGGGGGACCGACAGACATGAGAGGAGTCAGAGAGGGAGTACGAGGAGTGAAAAGGCGCAGGTGTGTGTGCGCGCACGTGCATGACTAAGACTTGGGGAAAAGGTGGGATTTGCTGCCGCTCCCTGCGCAGCCAGACGAGGAAAAGAAGCACACAGCACATGGATGATGTCCTGGGAGGGAGGCGAGAGCCGACAGGGCGAGGGGGTGGTCAGACACCGCCCAGCCAGGAGCAGGCGTGTGTGAGTGTGCTGAGCTCTGTGTGCTTTGCAAGCTGCACGTTCGTGGTGGAGGTGTATGTGGGGAGAAGAAGGGGCAGCTCAGATGTAGACAGCGAATCTCTCTGTCAGGCCGAGGACAGACCAAGTTACTGAAACCTAAACAAACCGTGAAAAAAAGTAACACAGTTCCTTATATGAAAAAAGTGCCCCTCGCTGTGAAACAGAAATTTGAGGGAGTTTATAACCATGCGACCAGGAGCTAGAGAGGTTATGATTTGTTCTTAAAATGCTGTTGAGGGAGTATAGTTTTAAAACACTAAACATGAGCAGGGTTAGGAGGAATATTTTGCCTCAGGAAGGAAAATGCCATGAAAAATTTTAAAAGAAAAAGGTAGACAAAACTCTCAGATTAGTGGAGGGGTTTCACAGATATTGTCAGGATGTAAGCCTAACTGGTCAAGTCTCCCAGATCACCCATTTGAGAGTTCAGAGTCACACTGTCAAATTCAGGGATGACCAGGATGCACCCAAGAGCGAAACACCTGGAAAGCAGTAACGAAGTCATGTTCGGGGAGAATGTCACCATTCAACTTTTCGGGGCGGACAAGCCCTAAGTTAAAACCCAAGCATGAGAGCCCACTCCCTCCGCCCACCGCCGTGGCCAACGGGACGATGTCCCGGGGGAAGTGTGCACTGGTCACAGACAGATGTTGCTCCTGGGCTACTGGCAGAGCCTGAGGTCTTCTGCTTCTGGAACTTTGGCTGTTAGCACTTAGAAAGTCAAGATGGAGCGGGAGGAGGTAGGGAGGACCATTGAAAGGAAGAGCTACCATGTGAGGACGATCAGAAAAGATGAGGCCTCTCTGCTTGGGAAAGGAATCTAAAGCCGAAATTATTAAAAAAAAAACAACACTCACCGTTGCCAATGGTGAGATTGGGGTTACTGACTTTTATCAACCGATGGATACTATAACTTGAAAGAACAATTAGCGTTATACCTCACATAAGAGAAAGGCTGTAGGCAAACGGAGCTTATATCTCAAGGGTAGCATAAGAACAACAAGCAGGTTCGACAGTGGTGATTTCAAATAGGACTTTAAGGGCAGCAAGAGATTCGAATCAATTCAGCAATCATTCCTCGAGCACCTGTGGATGCCAGCCACGGGACTGGGCCTTAGACACACACAAATAATAATAACATGTCACTGTCAGGGAGGCCCATGGTCCTGACCCCTATCTGAGACAGAGGTGTGGCCCGTTGAGGCCTCCCTTGTCTTTTTGTTCCTGGGTACGTACGCTGTTATAGAGCGAGCAGCAGGATGAGAGAGAAAAGAGAAAACAGGCTTTTTTTTTCGGCCTGGCATCTTTCAGAGGACCCATCTGTACCTTCCTAGTGAAGGAGTAGCAGCAGCGCTATCAGCCTCGAGGGGCTTTCTGATGGCCTGTCACCTGGGGGCCTCTCCCAGTCCGTCCTGAGCAGGGCGTGCAGTTGTAGAACTGGCCTCCCCCACCACTCTGACAGCAGTTAGAAACTGAAGAGGCCGCCCTCTGGCCCTCATCACAAACACCACGCTGGCCCCTCACCTCCTGCCTCCCTCCTTAGCAACTGAGGCGCAGAATGCTTTCCCGATGCTTCACTGTGGGGGCCTAGATCATCCGCAGGGGATTCGCGCCCCTCTTTCTGGCTCACTGTTTACACGGCAATCTTCCCTCCGTGTGACACTCCGACCAAGGCTGAGGTGGTTCCCTTCCTCCTGTTCCTTCGCGTCCTGCCGCCATTCCGCTTGGGGGAATGGCTACAGGAGAGGAGCAGGAGAGGAGATGGGGAAAGACAACAGTTCGACTAACCAAGCTCTTCAAGCGTGAAGGGCTGTAGAAATGAGAGGTGACCACTCCGTTTCCATCCCTCCACTGAGGAAGGAGCTAAATGGCAGTAGGTAGGACTTCGATAAGAAAGCTTTAAAAATCTTCTATTCAGAAAGAGCAATGAAATCCAAGAGCTAAGTGGAAAGAATGTTTGGACGATGGCTCTCAGACATTTCTGCCGACAGACGAGCGTCGCTGCCCTGGGTAGGCGTTTGAGAGAGGACCGAGGAGCAAGGGTTCAAGATGCTCACAAGGACAGCCCTGGGCGGAGAGCAGCCACTTGGAGGTCGAGGGCTATTTTCTGCCCATCGGTCACTAGAGGGCACCCTATCGCCAGGGAGGGCCTCTGCGAGCCGGCATAGCCGTATAGCCTAGGACGGGGTGAGCAGCACAGGGTGAGCTGCTGATCTCTGGCCCTCCGGCCTTTCGGGCTCTGCGTCTCTCACTGCCCGCAGGGTCGCAAGGTAGTCCCGACTCTGCAAGTAGCCCTTATCACAGCTGTTTCCTCACAATTGTTATACAACAGAACAAATTAGGATCAGGAGCAAGGACAGTGGATTTAAGAGTTGGTGCTCAGTAGGGTGGGAGTGCAGATCTAGACCTGGATGGGGAAGGACAGGGCAGTTGCGCTAGGGCAGCGCCTCTGTTTACTCAGTTTTGGGAGGGCAGGAGGGGAGGTGTTAAGTTAGGGGTCCTAGTCAGAGGAATAGCTCTGGCCTAATGGGACCCCTGAGCTTTGCTCTCCTTCGTGTCCCAGGGTCCCCCAGCAGCACCTGGAACAACGAAGGGGGAAGGACACCTGGGTGGGTGAGTGCCGGGTGCCAGCAGGGGTGGAACAGAGAGGTCAGGATGAAGCAGAAACCGAAGTTGTAAAGGCAGGGGCAGGAGCAGCGGTGGTGGCAGTGGGGAAGGTGACAGCCAACATGAGCTGGGCTTAGTGGAGGGAGGGTTAATTGGCAGTGCCTTTTTGATGACCGCCATCCCCACTGGTTCCACAGAATGACCTATCATGATCACCTGCCCCATCCCTCCCCTTCACATGCACATATGCCCACCTCACTTCTCTGAGAGCCACTTCCCTTTTAAAGTAGCAAGAGATGACCTACCCAGGCAAAAACTAATGAGCATCTGAGCAGTTCACAGAGGGATTCGCTTGGAACACTCACCTCCTACCCCACCTTCCCACCCGCCCTCTATCCTCTGGCCCTCAGGCCTAAGGCTGGCCAGCTGTTCTGCCCTCCACCTCCTCCTCCCTGATAATCCAGCGGGGCCTGGGGGTGGGAGCAGCTTCCAGCCTGGAAGCCCTGGGTGGCCTCGACCATTCCTCTGGATTGCAGACAAGTTCAACATTTCCTTTCACCTGCTCCCAGCCAGGAGGGGTCCCAGGAGGGGTCTGAGACCACAGAGAGGGGTTAGCTGGCTGCAGGGAAGGAGGGAGAGGACGCCTGCCCAGAGCCGAGAGGTCCCAGCCACTCTTCCCCCTGGACCCTCCCTACAACCCTGGAAGCTGCAGTCCTGGCCTCCTCGCCATGTCTCGGGTGGCCTCTGGTCCTCCCTGTGGGATTCACTGGGGATTCTACAGTTTCTCCCGGTTAAAGCTTTCCTTTCCAGCTAATGAACATCTTCTCGCTGCAATGTTATCCTTTTTCCTGTCACTTTTCTGAGGGGTAGGGAGTCCTCTTCTTCAAGAAATATGCTACAAAACATGCAGATTGCAATTTGGTTGCTTCTCCTGGCACCAACCGCCCCCCACCCCGCCCCCCGCCCCCTGCCTGCTCTCGGCTTGCCTGCACTCTCTGCTATCTACCTCCAGGTCACCAGGAGGCAGCCTGATCTCCTCCATCAGTTTAATCAAAGAAACACAGGCTTCGGGTCAGTCGGCTTTGAGTTCAAGCCTCAGCTCACCGTTTATAAGCTTGAGGATCTGGGGCAAGTAGCTTCACCCCTCTAACCCTCTTTTCCTCACCTGCGAAATGCAGGTGAGATCGCTTCTGCTTCATTGAGCTACTTGCACGAAACGGTTCATGTAAAATGCTTACCATATTGTTGGCATATAGCAAGTGCTTAATATACATCAGCCCCCATGAATCATATTGATAAACTTCTAAATGGCTCTTGAATTTGTGTTCAGTTACCCAAGCCAGGAACTGGGAGTCATCTTAAACTCATCTTAAACTCTTCTAATTTTTTTCCTCAAGTCTCTACCCCAAAGTCATCAAAAATGGTCAATTCTACCTCCTGAGGCTTTAGTTCACACCCTTCCCATCACTCTCCTGGACCACCCACTGAGCAGCCACTCTGGTATCTCACTGACTCCAACATCCCCCTCCTCCAGCCCAACTTTCATATGCACACAAATCCACGCTGGTGGGGGTGGGGGGGTGGGATGGGGGTAGATGATGACGGTTCAGAAGAGACTAGGGGAGAGGGGCTGCTGAGAGTCTGCATTTCCACCAAACTCCCCAGGATCCCAGGGCTGCTGGTCCAGTGCACATTTTGAGTAGCAAAGCTCTACTCTTCTTCTAATTCTCTTTCTCAAAAACTAGACTTGTGGTGGTGATCACTTTGCAGTGCATACACATGTCAAATTATAATGCTGTGCATAGTAAAAAATCCAATCTCCCCCAAAAGGCGACATTTTAAAAGTCCTAGGAATGCATGACTCTGTCTATTGCTGGAGCCTGTATGCTACTTGAAATAAATATATTAGGTTGCATTAAAAAAAACAAAAAAACACACAGGTCTAATCTTACCAATCCCTGGACGGAAGATCTTTGATGAACTTCACCATTTGACCTACACCGCCCTTTCAGTGTTGCCTCCTCCTACACTCTGCCCGGCCACAGAAAAGCTTCTCACAGTGCCCCGCATTTCCATCCCTCGGAACATTTGCCCATGCTGTTTCCTCTGCGGGAAATGCCCCTTCCTATCTTTCCTGTCTCTTAGAGGCCCATTTGTTTTACTAAATCTCAGCATGAATGAGTGTCACCTCCTCTAGGAAGCCTTCCTCAGCCTCCATGGCAAAATTATTCATGCCTTCTGCTGTGTCTTCTTTGCACTTTGTTTATACTGCTCGAATGGGATGTAGGCCTTGTCACTGCAGTTAGCTGTGTACACAGCTGTTCCCCTAGTTAGGCTTTAAGCCCCTTGTCTTATCTTTGTGTCCCAAGCACCTGACACCGAGTAGACAGTCAAATCTGAGTGCAAGAGAAGGAGGGAGCTCCTGCCTTCCAGACTGTGCTCCAGAGGAACACACTGTCGCCCTCTGGTGGCCGTGTGCCAAAACTGCTGGTTCAATGGGTTTTGAAAGGTCCTAAGTCCTTTTAAAAGTATGGATCAGCATCACAGCCTTGGAAATCCAGATCCCAGGAGACTCTGCCTGTCATCATCAATGTCATTCCAGTTCCTTTGTGCCCCTCTCAATCCAAGTTTCCACCTATGCAAGGTAGTTTATGCACATTTATTTCAAGCCAATGATGAAGCGAAGGCAGCTTACCCTCAGGTTTCTCTCCCACAGCGGTGAGTTCAGACTCCTGGCTTGGCTCGCTGGTTCCATACACATTGATCGCGCGCACACGGAACTTATAGTCCCGATCAGGCAGCAGGTCCTGGACGTTAAATGAGGTGCTGCGGCATGTGGCTAGTTCCTTCCACGTCTTGTCCACAGAGTCCCAGATCTCGACGCTGTAGGACTGTACAGCACTGCCCCCGTCGTATGAGGAGCCGTACCAGGACAGGGTCAGTGAAGAGCTCCGGATATCGGAGGCGCAAGGCGTGCCGGCTGGGGGGTCCGGCTTGTCTGGGGATAGAGAAGCACAACATCATCCAACTCTTCAGATTCGCAGCAAAAGAAAGTTTTTGAATGAGGTCTGTTGTGGGGCAGAAGCCTAGAGAACTCGGGCTGACCTCCCTGGTCCTGGCTTGGTTCCCCCACCCACACAGCCACGCCTGTGCACAAACCCCTACAAGAAAGCCTGCAAATACCTATTTTCTCAGAGAAAACTCTCTCTCTCTCTTTTTTTTTTTTTTTGTCTAGTTTTCCAGTCTACAAGTCACAAGTCATGATTTCCTGTCCTTTGTCCCGGCCATAAACATATTTCTCAGTGTAAACAGATCTAGGGAGCTGCCCAGAAGGCGTGGACTGCTTCCCGTCAAAAATGTTTTGAGAGAGAGTTCAATGCGTGTGTGTGTGTGTGTGTGTGTGTGTGTGTGTGTCCTTCAGGCCCTAGGCCCTGACCTGTGACATAACTTGGGGTCAGACTCCCCTTTCTTTGAGACTTGGGAAACTCCTGCCTCGCTGAGAGGCAGTATAGCACAGTGAGCTCTGAAGAGAGATGGACACGGGTTTGAGCACAGCTCTGACCCTGTTCACTATTTGTTACTGTGCCTCAGTTTCCTCGTATGTAAAATGTGGATAATAATAGCACTTGGATCACAAGGTGGTTATGAGAAGTTCTTAGAAAATTGGCTGGGTTGAATGGTAAGTACTGTCATCAGTATCATAGGAGTTTATTTCTGACTTTATAATACATTGAAAGTTACTCTTAACCCTACCTCTTTTATCCCTATTGGACTGGTACAGAATGAGGCAATGAGTTTCAAAAGCAAACCGCAACAGCGAATCACAACCATCCCTGGCTGAGGGTTAGAAAAGGAGCCAAGGACACAAGAAGCGGTTGCTTTGGCTGGCTGCCTCTCCATTCGGACCAGTAATGCTAAGAACCAGCAACGTTGCTAACTTCAAGGCAAATTGTGGCAGCCAATTCTTTAATGAGGTTCTTGAGCGTCGCTGATTTTGTCAGTGGCTCATCCGAACAAAATTTTCCTATTTGTCAGATTTCGTTTCTGCAGGTGGTGAGTTTAGCTACAGATGTCAGTATTTAGTAACCCTTCACATTGCCCCCCGGCCCCCGTCAAAGGCAGTATGAGGTGCAGAGCTTCCCCAACTACCAAATAAAACCATGCGTTTATGTTACGTGAATTTATAAGCTATGTGAACTCGAGTGAATTCCTTAACTTTCAAGACTATTTTGTCCTTTCCATTTGGAAACATGGTGCTAATACGTATGTTACTTTTAGAGGTTTTGCAAGCACCAAGGAAGTAAACCTAGGTAACTTACTTGACTCCTCTCTCCCACCCCTCAGCAAGGCAGGAAAGACAGAGTTTTTACAAATGACCCTTCACATATGGGGGAAAAAAACATTCTGCATGTGTGCGTGTAAACATATACATACACATATTCACATACGTAGCCATTCTCTGCCCCGCCCCCAAGCCCCGCTGCTTCTACGTTCCAGCCAAGAACACGCGGCCTGGAACACCGTCCATCCCCTGCAACCCAAGCATGGACCTCGCCCGGTAGTGACTCTGGGATTGTGACAGAGCCACTTTCTGCAGTCACTCTGGAGGCCCCCTGTGATGGAACCACTTTCACTAGTTGTTAAATATGTTCACTTAGAAAAACTGTTTGTTCTGAAAGATATATTGGTCTTTTTAGAAATATTTCTGGCATTGGCTAAGATGTTTATCACTCTAAAGTCTCTTAGAGGCAAGTGGACCAAGTCCTCTCAAGGCCCAGCTAAAAAAGTACAAAAGCCTAAAGAGGGATGAAAGACAGACACACTGCTTCCCTCAAAGAAAACTTCCTGGAAAACGTCTTATTGAGCACATTTAGAGTCATGTGGGTTTATATAATGAATGCACCACCCTCTACTGATGGATTTCCACCGCCTGCTTTGGTGAAAAAGAGAAAACTCTAAGAAATGAATTCTGCAGAAGAGGCACTATTTGTACTCTACCCTGTTCGGATGTCTCTTGGCTGAAAGAGAGAGAACTGACAGATGGCACACGAGGTCTGTCCAGAGAAAGTCCAGCCACTGGTAATATAAAAAGAACGGTTTATGCAACATCTGTGTAACCTGGCAGCTAAGGAGGGTGGACTGGAATGCTCATGGGTGAACAATGACGACTTCATTATACTAGTCAGTGGGGGTGGTAGGTGCTGCTGAGTGAGCATGTGTACTGTGTGGCCGTTGCATTCAAAATGACTGAGCGAGTAGAGTAGTGAATCTGCATCCGATTTTACATTAAGCTTGAATATTCCTCTGCGGACACTATGCAGATGATTCAGAAGGCCGCAGCTATGGGTGACTGGCAGCTTCAGGAGGACCGACACAACAATGGGCCCACTCATGCATCACATCTCATGCAGTTTTTGGGCGAAATATCAAATCACCCAGGTGACTCAGCCCCCTTACAGCCCAGATTTGGCACCATGCGACTTCTGGCTTTTCCCAAAACTAAAATCGCCTTCAAAGGGGAAGAGATTTCAGACCGTTGATGAGATTCAGGAAAATAAGATCGGGTAGCTGATGGCAACTGGGAGGACTGTGTGAGGTCCCAAGGTGCCTACTTTGAAGGGACTGAGACATCATTGTCCTATGGACACTGTTTCTTGTATCTTGTATCTTCTGCAATAAATGTTCCTATTTTCCATAGTGCATGGCTGGATATTTTCTGGACAAATCTCTTGTATGTCACCTCTTCTGGGACAAGAGAAGATGCAAAATTTGGAGATGGGGCTTTAATTCCAAGTGAAGCTTCAATACTTCCAAGGAATTTGAATTAAGGAGTTCAGAAGAGAGCCACATCTGAACTGGTCTGAGACTGGGAGCCCCAACCCCTTGAGGACCTTGGGCCGTGTCTGATGTTTCCTACAGCCTGCAGAGCCCCACGCAGAGGTGGGCAGGTCAGGGAGGGAAGCCCCCGGAGCAGAGCATCTGTGCGCCTGCCCTCCATGCTAAAGGCACAGCCACACTGGGTCTGGGAGGGAGACCCAGGGACGGCCTGGTAAAGGGGAGGCAGGCTCAGTGTCTAGAGCCCAGAGCTCCGGGGTCCCTGGGAATTTTCCCACGGCCTCCTGGAGACCTAACAGAATGGGAAACGCGGAGTCCGGGGACAGTCTCTGATGGCACCCAGCTCCAAGACTTTCTGTTCAGCGGATGTTCGCACTCCCGGGAAAATGTAGGATCTCAAGGCTAATGCTTTTCACTTGAGTAACCGTCCTAGTGGGCTCTACCTGCCTGTGTGTCCCAAGACACTCTGTGGCCGTGCCTAACCCTGCCCAGGCCTCCCTTCACGGGGACCTCAGCAGTTGCTTGCATCTTTTGTAGAATGGCAGGGGGCTGCAAGAGCTCCAGGGTCATCTACTTGGATATCCTAGCCCTTGGCCCCTGGGAGGATAAGGCACTTTTCTTACCAAGAACACCTAGCTAACTCATGGCAGAGCCAAAAGGAGATTCCAAAAAATCTTCAGATCCTCAGTCCAGGGGTCAGTTATTTTCTAGGCTAGCAGGGAGAATAAGATCAAGAACTCATCTTAAATCCAAGCCAAGCACTGTGAAAGGAGATCTCCTGCCCTTAAAAGTCATGCAAGTGCCAGGTTCAGATAATATTTGGGGACTACTGGGTATTCGGGGCTCTTTCTACTTTGTTTTTCTCCTTTCAAGATATGCAAAGGGACCTGCTTTCTCATGCTGGACAAGTAACAGGAAGGAATCACATGGGTGGGGCCACCCTCTCCCACCCCAGCAGCACCTTCATCGCTCTGAGGCTGTGGCTACAGGCGCGGGCAGAGGAGAGGCCCCCTGTGCTTCACAAGGCTTCACCGCCTTGTAACACATAACGACCATAAGCCTTGAAAACAGCTAACATCGCTCCTTTAAACTAATCGAGGGAAAGGTTAGTTTTCATTATCACTTATGAATTAGGAGCCATAGACTATCTGAAAAGGAAGTGGTACTTTAAAGAACATACAAGAAGAGAAGTTTACTGCCAACAAGCAGAAGTTGTGTTAAACCAGCCTTATTTAGCTTTCCTGCAAATGAGCGCCTCCAAAGTGCTTGAAAAGCATCCAGGGTTAGCCAAACAATTCCTGTCTCGTCTCACACATTTTACATCTAGTTAATCAACCCTCATCAGATAATACACAGATGTCATTAGAGACACGCAGGTAAATCTAGGTTTAATCCAGGTTTACTTTGGACTAATTCTAAATCCACAGGCTCTGAATGAATGTGGCTTTGCTGTTTGCATCAATGCAAGTCCTCATTTTATTGAGCAATTCTATTCTTAGCTCTGTGAGGGGGAGGCAGACAGAAAGCCCGTTCCCCTCCATTCCTCTCCCCTCCCAGGACGGCATTTAACGTGCTGCTCCTGCCAGCTGGCGGGCGGCCACGCCAATGGCCTTGTCAGTACTGGCCGAGGAGGATAAGAAACTAAACCATAAAAGGCCAGAACTGCAGCTCGTGCAGTGGTGATGGGGGAGGGGAGTGTGTGGCACCGAGTGGACCTTGCTGAGTGGGGGCACAGAAAGATAGTTCAAAGGAGTGGACCCCAAAGGTCCCCTAGTAGGGGTGGATCAGAGGTAGTACCAAGAAAAACTAGAAACCAAATCTTGCTGGCCGGTGAGGACATGGGGCCAAACCCATACTGCAGGTCCCAGTCTTAATGTAAAGATAGACCGATTAGATCACCAGCACCAAACCCGCCACCCCACCCCCGCCACCCCACCCAATGTTCCTGACTCCACAGGAAAAACTACTGAAATAAGCGTCCAAAGTCACCAAAGACAAAAAAAGTGAGAAAAGGGTCCCCCCTGTCTGTTATAGAGGAGAAATCTGTTCTCTGACCCATGGTACACTGGCTTTCCAGATTTAAAACTCCCGACCTAAGGAAACACAAGAAAGATCAGACCAATAAACACCAGGTCAAAGGGTGAAGTCAGCCTGGGGACAGATCCAGAGATACCTGCAGGTGTGGGGCCATGAGGCTGAGCAAGGCCGTGCCCAGTGCCTCCGAATTCTCAGAGAAGCTAGAAGCCAAGGCCTGCAGGGCAACACGCTATCTCAGAGAGTGGGAGCGGGTGCTGACCAGCACTGGTGCCTTGGCTGAACCTGGATCTTTTCAGAATCCACACTGAGTCTGTGGGTGGATGTGATCTTCCTGCAATGCCCCCCAAATCAGGTGTAGGAGCAGTGAAGCCGGAAGGCAGCATTGATTCAAGGTGAAAATTTCCATGGCACTAAGCTGGGAGGAGAGTGGTGGACCAGAGAGGAGAAGGGAGTTGTAGGTGCCAGCAGGAGGGGACCTGGAGGAACTCACAGTCTCCAAAGGGTAGAAAGAAAGAGAAGCCTGGAAGGGATTCACAGGAAGAGGAAACCACTGTGAGGGTGTGTGCGTAGGGTCTGGAGCTCTCAATGAGAATGAAACACAGCAACACTGTGAGTTCGGGGAGAAGGAAATAAAGCGGGAGTATGGGAGGCTGTGGGCAGGGATGATGGGTGCAGAAGCAGTAGGTCCCCTGGGAGATGAGGCCTGAGGCCCAGCGTCCTGCCTGGGTGCGCTCTACCTCTCCGCCCCCTCCCCCGCTCCAGGCCACCCCATTCCCAGACTCACCGACCACAGTCAGGTTGACCTGGGCCTGCCTGCTGCCCAGCTTGTTCTCCGCCAGCAACGTGTAGCAGCCGCAGTGCTCCTGGCGCGCGGCCAGGATGGTCAGCTTGCTGCCGCCCTCGCTGTTCTCCACCTTGATGTGCTCGCTTTCCTGGATCTGCGGGCAGAGAGTGGGCAGCCGCTGGAGACGTGGGCCAGGAAAGAGGGGGGAGCCGAGCTCCGGCCCCGCTCCCAAAGGGATGCAGCTGCAGGAGCTGCGCGGGCTCGGGCTTGTCTGGACTCTGGACTTCCTCCTGAGACCCCTCCTCTGTTGCATCCAGAGCCAGGCCTTTCTGAGGGGCCCAGGTCTGAGGTAGACATGGGGGTGCTGAGCAGAGGTGGGGGAAAAGAACTCTGCAGTTGCTGCCCCAGATCAGAGCTCAGGAGCACCCTGGTCTCCCTCCGCCACCCTGGGATGGGATGCAGGGAGAACACATCCGAGCAAAGTCAACTTAGAAAGCCCAGCCCTATGGGCTCTGACCTCTTCTATGCCATTGAAACCATAGTCACTAGCCACATGTGGCTATTTACATTTTAATTTAGTGGAAACAACCTGAAAGTCCATCAGCTAATGAATGGATAAACAAATGTGGCATATCCAAACAATGGAATATTATTTGGCCATAAAAAAGAATGAGGTACTGATCCATGCCACAACATGTATGAGCCCTGAAAACATTATGCTAAGTGAAAAAAGCCAGGCATGAGAGAAAACATACAGGATTTCATTTATACGAAATGCCCACAATGGGCAAATCCACAGAGACAGAAAGTAGATTAATGTTGCCAGGGTTTGGGGGAAGGGAAGGAAAGGAATGACTGCTAATGAGCCTGGGATTTCTGGGGCGGCTGATGATAACATTCTGGAATGAAATCATTATTCTGTTTGCACAACCTTGTGCATATACTAAAAACCACTTTAAAAAGGTGGGTTTAAAAGAGTGAAGTTTATGGTGTGTTAGTGATATCTCAACAAAGTTTTTATAATAACTTTTAGTTACTTAAAATTTAAAATTCAGTTCCTCAGTTACACTAATCACAGTTCAAGTACTTAATAACCACCCGTGGTTAGTGGCTACGCATTGGATAACAGATATAGAACATTTCTATCGCTACGGAAAGAGACAGAGCTGACTTGGCCACATGTCTCTGAAAAGGGGTGAGATTCCACCTTATTTCAGACCACGCCGGCCCAGACATCGCCCAGGGCTAACATGCTTTGGAATGCTGTAGACCAGTGTCTCTCTCTTCTGCCTCTTTTGAGGCCAACCCTCCTTGCTTTCCTGACACTAGCCTCCCATTTCTGGGTCTCAGGACAACGTGAAAGTTTGGAAACAGAGCAACAGAGGACTCAGAAGGAATCTTCAGCCCGCCATACGGTTTGCCATCTGGTGCCAGCCCACTGTCCCAGAGCCTCCACTGCCCAGGCACATGGGTACCACTACCAATATGGGATCTCCAAGGGCCTTTAAAAGCTGGTTGTTTGGAATTTCAAACATTTTCCCAGAGGACCATGATTATAAAGGGTAGCTTCATTTCTGGGTCAGCAGGACAAAATTCTATTTAACCTAAAATTTATCTATCCAAACGCTCAGATTCACTTTTATCCCTTCAGCATGTGGTAAGTTTAAGCTGTCACCACAGACTGGGTTTGTTGGGCTGGCAGAATCACAGAGCAACTGCAGGGCCTTCTAGGTTAGTGGTTCCATTTTCCTGAGTTTGAGGAGAACGCTACGCTGAGATGTCAAAATCAGGTGGGAACCAAGGGTGGTTTCTATTTCTTCCTTCATACTTTTCTTGATTATACGAATAGTCTATAAAACAGGTAATACTAGTAGATTCAGAAGAAAGGTGATGTTAAGAACTCAGATTTGATGGGTGGGTAATGCGAGGGCTGGGGGTTCTCCTGTTCTGCAACCCCTGCGATGAAGGGCGATGCTGTCTCCACTGGAGCATTTTGCACCCCTTCCAGCCTAGAGGCTTTGTGGGTTGTTCTCAGGCCACTCCCCTCTTTTACTGACCTGCTTTCGGAACTTCATCCAGGTGCAGGTGATGGGCTGGGTGCCTGTCACTTTACCAAACAGCTCCACGGACTCTCCCGCACGCACCTTTTGGTCCTCGGGAAACTGAATGATCTGAGGGGGCATGGCTGGAGAGGACAGTGGGAAAGTAAGACATTCTGATCCCATTTGACACTGCTGACCACAATGGTCTGTTGTTTCCCTCTCGTCTTCCAGAACCTTCTAAAACCGAGAGCAGCGATCACCACTTCAGAACGTCTGAGCTGATGGACCTGCTTGGGTTGATCATCTCTTTATTCTTATTTCCTCAGAAGAGGCCTACACGATTTACACGGCATAATTCTCCCTGTGTTGGCTGCTCTAGAATTTGTGTCTTACCCTAATTTTTTGAATCTACATCCTAATTCTGTTATTAATTAAACAGCACCTTGCCTTTTAACCTCCAGGTCACCTTGGCTGAGAGGCTCAGTGTGGTTCAAACCCCAAATGTCTTTCAATGGACAACAGACAAGGTTCCATATGACAAGGACGAACAGGGCAGAGCACTGAAACAGCACTAAGTGGGTCGCCTCCGTAGGGGCAGAGGGTTAGGCAGGATTTGCAGGAGGGACAGGGGAGTCACTAGTAGTGCGTGACACAGTCTTTACAGGGGAAGCAGGAGAAAAGCCAAGTAGTGGAAGAGGCCGGAGACCAAGGTGTGCACAGGCTGCCGTGGGAAGTTCAGCCTGAATAAGGCAGAGCATGAACGGGGGAAGGGAGTGCATCTAGCAGAGCAAAGGGAAAACCCCTCACAGCAGATGACTCCCTTGTCCCCACATGTTGCTATGGCCAGTTACCTGCTTTTGGAGGTGTCTTGGGGGCAGGCTTCTTTTTCACAGTTGCATCACCTGAAACAAAGAAGTTCACAGGTTATTTTGCCAGCTCTGTTCTCTCACAAAGCTCCTGAGTCCCAAGAGAGTGCAGCCTAGCCTATCTGGGTACGGCCCTCACTTGTGTGCGTACTTCTGGACATCTCGCAGTCCCGCACAGACAGCCTCCCGAACGAATGAGTATCAGTTCCCAGCAGGACATCTGGAGGTGATCCCTGAAGCCTCCATTGGGAGAAAAACTCAAACATGCTTAAGGGTCCATTGTCCATTTCAGTGATGTCAACCCCAAACTCAGTAACTATTCTCTCACCCTAAATTTCAGGAAACTCAGAAAGGAAATTATGCCAGATAAACCAACTAAAGTTAGCCTTTGGTGTGGATCCAAGGGTCTCAGGCTTCCTTTGGGTCACAGACTGGACTGGTGGCTTTCACTTTTTTTAATCTTCGTTTGAATGGATAGATGAATGAATGAACTAACCAATGGTCTCCTCCATTCCTACCACCAAACAACTCACATTAAAAAAATGACCCAAACAGACCAGTTTTATAGCACAAACCTATTTATTTGGCTAAATAATAATGTGGTAAATATGTAAAAATGTCCTCAGCTATCTCCATGGCTTGTTTTCATATTTTTTCAGGTCTTTGCTCAAAAGCCATCTAACCTATCTATCCAAGTGAAATGAAAATCTATGTGCAGACAAATACCTGAATGTGAATGTTTGTAGTGGCTTTATTTATAACTGCCCAAAACTACAAGTTACGCGAATATCCTCAACTGGAGAATGGATGAGCTGTGGTACCTTTATACAAGGAAATACTACTCACTAATAAAAAGAAACAGACCACAGATACATCGCATGGATGAATCTTATCAGTGATTCTTCTCTTCTGCTAAGAGAAGCCAGAATCAAAGGCTACCTGCTGCATAATTCTATTTCCATGACATTCAGAAAAGGCCACTACTACTGGGACAGAGATTAAATTAGTGCTTGCCACAGGTGGGCGAGGGAAGGGGTTGGCCACTAAGAGGCACAGGGACATGTTTTGATCGTGGCGGTAGTTACATGACTATATGTATTTGTCAAGGTTCACAGCACTGTGCACTAGAATGGGTGAATTTCACTGTGCGTAAGTTATACTTTAACACAAAAATTAGGAAAAGTTACTTAACCAATGAGATCTTCCCTAACCACTCTACATCAGGCATCAACCCCAGCACTCCTTATCATGCTTACCCCACCTTATTTTCCCCTGTGGCACTTAGCACCATGTAACAAACTGGTGATTTACTTATTTATTTATTGTTTACCCTTTTCCTCCCCATAAAGTATAAGCTGTATACCTAATGTGCCCGACAAATAGTAGACACTCAGTAACTATTTGTTGAGTGACTGAGTGGGGTTATGTCAACAATTCTTCATCCACAAAGCTCTGCCTCTCTGCGGATTACCGAGAGGCAGTGCTATGTCCTGGCTTGGACGTGGAGTTGCTCTGTGACCACAGGCAAGTCAGCTAACTCTGTGGATTGCTAGGTGGGCATTAGTGAAATGGGACGCGTGCTCTGCCTGCCTGAGAGCACCGAGAGGATTGTGTGAGCACTTGATGCTGACAGAAGCAGGCTGAGAGTGCAGAGCTGCCGAACACCAGGTACATGGTCGAGCCCAGGGTGAGGCCTGCTTCCATCAGGTTCGCCCTGGTTTGTCACCCTCTTTAATCTATCCGTTCAGCTCATAAAAGGGCCCACAATGCGCCAGGCAAATGCCAGTCGGCACAGGCTACTAGCCTGGGTACCGAGAAGAAAACCAAACAAATGTAGAAATCAGCCTCAAGAGCTTAAATGTCAAGACATGTGGTCTTTTTCTTTGGCCAGAAAAGACATTTATAGGACAACTGGAAAAAAGGTTTTTTAAAAAGATATTATTTAATTATTTTTAGAGAGGGGGAAGGGAGGGAGAAAGAGAGGGAGAGAAACATCAGTGTGTGGTTGCTTCTTGCACGCCCCGTTCTGGGGACCTGGCCGGCAACCCAGGTATGTGCTCTGACTAGGAATCGAACTGGGAACCCTTTGCTTTGCTGTCTGGCACTCAATCCACTGAGCCACACCAGCCAGGGCTGGACAACTGGAAAATTTTGACGAAGTCCAATAAATTAGATGATAGCATTGTATCGATGTTAATGTTGTGTTTTGATGCCCAAACTGTGCTTTTATGAGATTGACTATGTTTTTAGGACATATACCCTGAAGAATTTAGGTGCAGAGGACAACATATATGCAACTTACTTCCAAACTGGTCATAAAGTGTGCATGTGTGTGTGTGTGTGTGTGTGTGTGTTCGTGCAGAGGTAGAGGGAAAGAGAGATGGAAAAAGGGAGAAAGAGAAAATATAATAAAGCAAACATGGTAAAATGTTGATATTTGAAGAAACTGAGTGAAGGGTATACAAGATTTATTTGTATTATTTTTGCATCTTTCCTTTAAGTCTAAAATTATTTCAAAGTAAGAGTTAAATAGAGAGTTTAAACAATGAACTTATCCAGCCAAGATGCCATGGTTGCTCCAAAGGAGGAAGAGCTGCCGCGTAGAACAAGATGGGGGGGGCAGGGCTAAGAGGCGGGCCCAGAGTGGGCCTGAGGACTAGGGAAGACCTGAACTAAGGAGGGGTAAGAGCCCGCCCCGTAGCTCAGGGACAGGGAGGGGCTCAGCGTTAAGAATCAGGGTGACTTGGGTGGAGGTTGGCCAGAGCATAGGGCTGGGATTGGAGAGCAGTGGTGTGAAGACAGTATGACACTTCATTTTACAGAAAATTAAAAATCTGGTCCCTCAGTCATACTAGTCCCATGCGGTTAGTGGCTATCGTGTTGTGCAGACGCAGAACACTGCCATCGTCACAGAAAGTTCTGCCGGACAGAGCTGGTCTCGAAGCCAAGTCTCAGAATTAGCTCGCTGTCCTGAGTGATCAGAGTCCCCACACCAATAGCTGCCCGACGAGCTGGAGGGCATCGGGAGGTCCCTGCAATGTCTGGGGGAAGAGGGACCCAGCCAGGAGGCTGCTGCCACGCTCTTGGGAGGAACTGATCATCCAGGTTCAGCTTTGGTAAAGGCAGCAGAAAGGAAAATATAAATAAGAGACAGAAGAAAAGTTTTTAAAAATTAGGGCTAAACAAAAGGGAGGTACAAAGATTCCTTAGAGAATTCTTGCTTGGATAAATGGGGAAAATTATATTGATGGATTACGGAATTTGGGAGTGAAAGATGAGTTTGGCTTGGTCCAAATGAATGTGGAAGATGGAACAATTTAATTTGTATGTAGGCAAAAGCCTGGATTGGAATTCGGAGATCACAGAAAGGTTGGTAGAGACTGCAAGTGAGAGATTTCAGGATCAAAAATGCAGTTTGTAATGGAAACTGGGAGGATGGGTCAGTTCTTGGTGGAAAAGAATGCAATGAAAGAGGAGGAGGGGCTGTGGAGTGCTCCGAGAGGCAGACAGAGGACAGTCACTGCAACCAAGGGTGGGTGAGGATGGGCACTGGGAAGTGCCCTTTAGGTGTGACCAGCGCCGAGCGATGGGTGGTTGTGGAGAGGGCAGGTGCAATGGGGCAGAGGTGTCAGAAGTCACTCTAGAGGAGATTCTCAAGGAAACGGGTAGAGTGTCAACTAATCTATCAAGAATTCAGGAGGGGAAAAAGACAGAGAGAAATGGGGTGACAGACCAGGAATGTCAAGCTAAGATTTCTTCCAAGGTGAGCGAGAAGAGTACGAAGGCTGGGAAAGGGAGAGCTCGAAGATACTAGACAGGAAGAACATGAGAAAGCCAAATTCCTCAGGAGTGGACGCTGGGTGGAATATGAAACACCCATGACTGGCCGGGCCATGAAGTCCCTGTGTCTTTTCATCCGGGGTTGTTGGGGAAAGGGCACAACTGGAAGAGAGAGTCCCTCAAGGGAAGAAGAAAGGCTTCTACCACAGCCGGAATCTGACTCCTGTGGAGACAGAAAGCCTTCTGATCAGAGGAACTTTGAGCAGGGCTGTTGCTGTGGGCTTGGCTGTGTCCCCCAAGTTCATATGTTAAAGCCCTAATGCCCATCCTCAGAATGTGACTAAGATAGGGCCTTTAAAGAGGTAATTGAGTTAAAATGAGGCTGTTACGGTAGGTCCTAATCCAATCTGACTGGTGTCATAAGAAGGGGAAATCTGGACACAGAGGGAGGGCCAAGTGAGGACACAGCGAGAAGGTAGCCATCTGCAAGCCCAGGAGAGAGGCCTCGGCAGAGGCCGAACCTGCTGACACTTGAAATCTGGACTTCTAGCCTCCAGAGCTGCGAGGCAATACATTTCTGCTGCTTAAGCCGCCCAGTCTGTGGTACACTGTTAGGACGAATGAATGCAGCTGTGGATGGCTCTCGGGGCCAGGAAGGAGGCTGATGGCCCCTGGAGCAGTGGCCCAGGAGTTGATAAGGAAGGGACAGTAGCACAGAATGAAATCAGATGATGCCAAAGTCCTGCCCTATCCTATTCTTGGCAGCCCTGGGTGAACCTATGGGCCAGATGTAGAGTTTGAACTAATACCCATCTTTCTGTGTTACAGTCAAATGAAATTGAAGGCCCAAGTTCTCTGGTTTTTGTCCTATAAATTTGGAGCTTCTGCTGTTTGAATTGGTTGGGATTTGAAACTGGTTTGCTTCCTATCAGTAAAAACAATTTTATTATTTTTTTAATTTTTAAAAAAGATTTTATTCATTTCTAGAGAGAGGGGAAGGGAAGGAGAAAGAGAGGGAGTGAAACATCCATGTGTGAGAGAAACATCTCCACCGGTTGCCTCTCACATGCCCTCAACCAGGGACCTGGCCCTGCAGCCCAGGCATGTGCCCTGACCAGGAATCGAGCCGGTGACCCTTTGGTTCGCAGGCCGGTGCCCAATCCACTGAGCCACACCAGCCAGGGCAGTAAAAACAATTTTAAATGTTAACAATGTTTTGTATTCTAGTCTACACATAGTTTATATGACCATCTGCTGCAATACATTAATTGCATTCTGGGCTTAGAAGAACATAATTTATGGATTGGAAAGGAGAGTCATCTGATGCTAAAACCTGGTTTCTCATAGACAGCTAGATTCGGTGAGTTGTTTCTGACCCGTGGTCACGTTATCCTTTTTATCATTTGGTTCTTACCCCAACCAAACAAATGCAGTGCACCTCACATTGTTTCTGTTTCATGAAAAAGATGGGTTCGCATAAAAGTCAGATGACTTGCTGGGTTCATAAAAGCACAAGCAGCCGAGCAGAGATTCGCCCAGAACCAAAACCAGGACCTTCTCCCTACACTGCTGCTTGTCTCTGTTTCCCCCAAGGCCCCCTCCCCACCCGTATCCAGTCACTACTATGTGTCAACTAAATACCTCCCCGGTCTGCCGCTTTCCACATCCCCACTGTCACCCTTCTAGCCTGAACTACACCACGTCCTAGGCCCCACCCTAATATATCCATCACCCTGTGGCCAAAGGTGTCTTTCTCAAAAGCAGAGCCAATGTCACTCCAGTATAAAATCTCTCCCATGACTGCCCACCGCCACTAAGGATCAAGTCGAACTCATCTTCCAAGGGCCTTTGAGGTCCGTCCCCGGCTTTTATCTCCCACCTGCTTTTCTTACTGTTCTCTCTTGGGGAACACCCTCCCCCATGCCCTTGATGCTCCTTATCAGTGGTTCTCAAAATCCAGTGTGCCTCGTCATAGCTGGGGGCAGTGTCAAAAGTGCAGATTCCTGGCCTCCCCGGGATGCTGATGCTGCTGGTCCCTGCGCCACCTTCCGGGGGGCACCATTCTGTACCCTGAATGCCCTTCAGTTTCTGCAGTGCCAGGTTTCTGACATCAGCTCTTTGCTGACGGTGGCACATTCTTACAGGCAGGTCTCAGCTCATGGACCAGTACCACCAGGCTGGGTTCCATGCCTTGTCAAGGTGGTTCTCTCTCAGCATCCATCACAAGGCGTTGCAGCTGCAGAAACCTGCCTCAACATGCATATGCAACGGCATGCTCCCTGGGGACAGGAACAGGACCCATCTCGCTCACCTTCTGGGTCCGCAGTGCCTAGCACAGTACCTGGCACATGCTTGAAAAATAGCTATTAAAGGCATGCGTGGAACCCCTGAGGACCTCTGTTAACCTGAGAATTCCCAAGAACACTCCAGGGCTCTGATGCTGAGACATAGGGTGAGTCCTGGGGCTTGAATCCTTGTGCGACTTTCCCTGAAAAGGAGAGCCCTCCTGGCTTAGCAACCAGACGGAGTCTGCCAGGTGCTGAGCCTTTCACTCTAGACAGGAGACAGAGGCTGCAAGAAGTGAAGCAGCCCCAAAAAACATCATGGATCAAAGCTCTGAATTTGGATGCCTCCAGGGGGACCTGGGACAGGGCTGGGGAGGCCAGTCTCCAGGTGTCTACATAATCCATATCTTGCTTCTGTTCAGCCTGCACAAGTCTGAACCTAGTCCTGGCCTCACGAACCTTTCTTCTGTCCTGGCAGGGAGGTCAGCAAGCCACAGGAGTTTCTAGACTGTTCAATCTGAAGGCATCTGTGTACATCTCTCCAGTGAATCGAAGGCTGAAGGACCAGAGCAAGCATTTGGGAGATATTTACAGAGCTTGAAGGTGCGTCTTGCAGAGTCAAAAGGCTCTGAGGTAATGAAAAGCAAAGGAGATTAGGAAGGTAGCTTGAACAGCCTTGGGTATAGGGAGGTCCCTGGGTCTCTGCCTCTCTAGGGACATTGTCCTTTTTAGGTAGTTAACTAAAAATAGACATCAAAATCTTCACAATTCCCAAAATCAGTCTTAACTTTCTGCCAAAGGCTCCTGCAGGGGACTCAGGCTGGGTGAAGTGTGGAGGGGGCAGCCCACCCTCCAGGCTGTGCCAGAGCAGGCGGGTGGCAGTGAAGGCCTGGGACGGGAGGCTGAATCCCCCTCCCTGCACCGGGTAGGCTCAGGGCTCTGGGCCCCTTGACAGCTCCCACGCTGCACACACCAGGCCCATTCCAGGTCCTCACAGATTTGTGCAGAGATACTGGTCGTTTTCCCAGGATTAACATCTCTGGGCAAATTTCTTGCACACATCCCCTCATAACAAAGGCTGCCACATAAGAAGATTCCAGGTGAACACTGCTTCTCTTGTAACTGCAAACACACACCCCCAGGCCCCCAGGCCCCAGAATGTCAGGATGGGTGTGAAAGAGGCAGCCAGCATGAGTGAGATGGCAGCGCCAGGGTTGCTTGGCCGGGGTCCTCCAGACCTCCCCGGGGAGAACCCATCCTGCCATTTAACTGGCTTGTAGGAGACAGTGGGAGAGCTGGGAAGGAGCTGAAGCAGCAGCCCAAGGTGGGTCACGGGCTCACATGCACGCAGGGTGGAGGCCGGTGGCGGGCACCATCGCTCCTTATAGACCAGTACTTTGGTTAAGAGTAACTGGAGATTGGTGCCCTGTTTCTTTCAAAGACATTTATGGAAATATCTCAGCTTCTCTCCCAGGGCCCCACGCTCTTCACTGTCAAGTGGACCTTGATGCCAAGTCTCAACCTCTTTGAATTTCCTTTTAGCCCTTTGAATTCTATTAGGATTTAACATTGCCCCCGACCTTGAGAGAATATTTAAAAGAAAGATTTGAGCCCCGACTGATGTGGCTTAAGTTGGTTGGGTGTCACCCCACAAAGCAAAAGTTCGCCAGTTCGATTCCCAGTCAGGGCACATGCCTAGGTTGTGGGTTCCGTCCCAGGTAGGGCTGTGTATGAGAGACCACTGATCTTCGTTTCTCTCTCACGTTGATGTTTCTCTCCCTGTCTTTCTCCCTCTCTTCCTCTCTCTAAAAGTAAATAAAAATTTTTTTTTTTTTTTTTGAGAAAGATTTGATTCTGGGAAAACCTCTTAGGGAACACTGGACACTGCTTTGGATATCCAAACGTACTTTCAAGTTGACATGACTTTTGGTTTCAGAGAGAAACACATATGGGAGGCTAAAGCAAAGATATCAACAATCATCAGAATCTGGATCGTCCACCGTGGTGACTGAAGCCAGAGTGACCAATGTCAGAGGTGAAGCTAGGGCCAAGGCCAGGCATGGGATACAGAGGAGTGTTCTACCTGCACCTCCCCACATCCCAGGAACACAGTGGAGGCAGGGACCCTGAAAGCATGTAAACTCATGAATTGATTTCAAAAAATCAAATACTTATTATATCCCTGCTCCTGGGCCAGGCACAGAAGATTCAGAGATGGACAGGTCCTGGCATCTGTCCGCAAGTGGTAAAAGCGCCCTGGGGGTGCCCATCTGTCTCTTTCATAGAAGACCAGCAGCTCTACAGGCTGACGGGAAAATCGCTGAGTCTATTACAGCACTGGCGTGGCCTCACTTGCATTTTCTAAAACCATTTCTTAAGACCCACTGACAACTTCCTCACACAAAATTCCACTCATATTCCTTCCAGCCAGAACAGTCGGAGCCCAGGCCTTCTGCTTATGGCCTCCCTCCTCTCAGGATGTTTCTGCTGCTGTGTAACACAACCCATGCTGGCTATAGCTTTGACGCCTCACGCCTCAGGTGATACCAAGGAGAGTTAGCTGCCTCACCTGAACTGTGTCACTTGGGAAAAAAAGAAGCATTCCATTGAATGGCCTGATGTCAGAGCTGGAAAAGCCTGGGTTAGTCGAAGAAAGTCCCAATTCGACAGGTGAGGGAATCAAGGCCCAGCAGGACAAAGGACTTTGGCCAAGTCCACTTGTTCAATTGGTGACAGAACCAAGACGTTTGTACCCTGCTCTCTGGCCCAGTGGCTATCTGGTTACACCCTGTGCCTGAACCTGCTTCCTCCCCACACCCACTTAGCTCAGGGGAGGAGTCTCAGAGGAATCTCTCCTGGCCCGTGCACCTCTCTCCTGTTCCTTCTCCAAAGGTAGGAGGTGACCTGCTCTGGGCTGGAGAGGCCACTGAAGTTCCACAAGTGCTACCGTTAAATACCCATCAAGAGCGGAAAAAACAGCCATAAAAGATATTGGTGTGGATTAGATAGCAGTATTGGTTCAATGTTAAAATTCCTGATTTTACTAACTGCATTGTGGTTATGTTCTTAGGAGATATATAATGAGATATTTTGAGGTCAAGGGCATGGTGCCTCTAATTCATTCGTGAATGATATATATACAAAGGGGAACACCCCAAAACTGGAATTATCTTCTGGAGGGCGGGACCCTTGCAGTACGGGCTTCTGCCACTAGGTGAGTGTTCTAGGAACCCATCTGTATCAGTAGTGTACCAGCTGGCGTTGTTGTGAGAGGCTGTGCTCCACTTCAGCGAATTTTCTTGGAAGACTAATTCATCGCGTTTGTCCGTTTCATGATGGGTGATTTACAAGTGCACCCGCTGCCACCACGCTAACTGGTGCAGCCACTGTGGAAAGCAGTACGGAGATACCTCAAAAGATTAAATAGGGTCCGCAGTTTATAACCAAAAGCAGCACGACCCCCCTGCCCCACCCTCCCCATTCACCTGATCTCTCCCCGGGCAGTTTTTTTCGTCTCCCCAGGAGAAAAAAGCCCTCAAAGGGAAACATTTTGCCAGTGTGGAAGAGGTGAAACACAAAACAGCAGAAGCACGAAAAAAGGCAACAAAACTGATGAGTTCGAAAACTGTTTGGAGCAGTGGAAAAAAGTCTTGATAGGTGTACTGCATCGAATGGAGAGTACTTTGAAGGTGACTGAAGTTTAAACATGTAAGGATAAATACACAATTTTTAATAAATAAATTCCGTTTTTTGGGGTCCCCTTAGTATCTATATGATGAATGGTGAATATATATGTGAACATATACATAGTGTATATAGATATATCTACATGATCTATTATAAATATATCTATATGAATATATACCTACAGAATGATAAAACAATGGAACAAAATGTAAATAATTGGTGAATCTAAGTAAATGTATACAAAAGTTTATAGTACTATTCTTGCAACTTATCTGCAAATTTGAAATTGTATCTCATAAAATTATTTAAAAATTCCCCTGGAGAGGCATGCAGCAAAACACCCCGACAGGTCTCAAGATCCAGGGAAGCATGCCAGCTGCCCCCTCCTTTGCCCCCCAGCTCTAATGATAGCCAGGTCTTGCCCCACCCAAGTGGGCAGACAGAAGCACTACCCAGGCTTGTGTGGACAGCACAAAGTGTGGCTCTGAGACTATGGCAAGGCACCGAGTATTTGTCTTGGCAGGAACACAGAGCAGGGTTGGCTTCACAGTTTCACGTCTTACTAGCTGTGAAACCCTGGGCAGGAAAATGTAGCTTTTCTGAGGCTCAGTTTTGATCGTCTGTAAAATGGGAACAGCTCAGTAGGGTGAGACTTGCCTCAAGTGACATAGACCGAGAGCCTGAGAAGACGCCTACCATATGTGCTCAATAAATGCTTGTTTAGTACGATGAGCAGGTGGCCCTCTAAGTCAGGTGCACCCATGATACTCATTCTGGCATGCTGCAGTTTCTCCCTCCAACAATGTTATCATCCTTCTTCATCCAAACTATGCTCTTGTCCTCCTAAATGTGGAGCCTGGTCCAGAGTCTCCCATATCCCTAAATCCCCCGACACGACCCCCTCCGCAGTCCTGTGCTTGTGAGTTGGGGTCTGGCAGGTTAACTTGTACTTCTGTCGGTTTTCTTTCACCCTGTTCCTGGGGTTGGGGCAGGCTGGCTCAGCAGCGGCCATGCCCCCAGGGCTCTCAGGCCACGGCGTGGACAAGGGCTGTCCACTCACACACCTGACAGCTCACTCCCGGGACGGGACACGGCAGTTGTGCTAGGGAGGACATGCAGAAAGGGATCTGGCCACAATCTGTTTGACAAGAAAACCACTCAGGCTTCCCTCAGCCACCGGCGGGAAGGATGGATTTCCTGGCTAGATTAGGTACTTTCCAGCCCTCGACAAAAATGAGCACACATACACAGCCAGGCCACTCAGGGACCAGCCCACGAGTCTGTGGGCTTTCTAATGAGATCAGAGATACCTGGGACTGGGGATGGCAATGTTGAGAGAAAGAAAGCAAGTTGCAGAGGTGTATAGGTTGGTTGCATGATATATTTCCATATGTAAATACAAATGTGCAGAATAAAGTAATTGTGAATATATTTGAGGTGAGTGGAACTGGGGATACAGAAAGAGGTCTTTCACATTGTACTCGGTATATTTTGATATTGCTTAAAATTTTAAAACAAGAATGCATGTATACTTAACTTATGTGATTAATAAATAATACAAACTATCCCCCAGCATGAGAAGAACAGCGGTGCAGAACTAAAAGACACCCTCCTCGTTTCCTATCTCCCGGCAGCTGCCTTCTCAGGCGCCCCCAGGGAGTACCAGGTCAGGGTGGAGTCTGGGCGGATGGGCCAGCAGAGGAATTGCAAGTGGCCATTGCTGTTCTTTGAGACACACTTCCATCCCTTTGGGGGTAAGATGTACGTCTGTAACACTAATGTGAAGGTTCTCTCTACGTAGAGTGAAACTCCCCTTCAGCACACAAGCAGTGTCTGCTAGAGTCAATCCAGTTGTGAATGTGTTCATTTTCTGTAGAGACGAAGCATTTTCTACCAGCTCTGCACCCCCCACTAAGCAGCACTGTGGACTGAGCCCCTTTCCTGCTCCCTCTGGACAGGTAAGAAGTGAGGTGTCCAGCCTGCCCACTGCGGAGTAGAACATCTTACTCCCAGCAGCACAGGCAGTGACTGGGATACTCTGAGGACTGCACCCTGAGGGGCCCTGAGGTGTTCACGCTTCCTGGAGGCTGTAGAGGAGACTAGAGCCCTCTGCTTCTCAAGACCAACAGTACAGGGGCCCCGGGCCGTCCTCCAGAACATCTGATCTCCAGCCTAACCTTCCACACACTGGAATTGCCCAAGAGCTTCAACAAATACTAAAGCCAGGGTCCCACTCCAAGACAGTCTGATTTAATTAGTCTGGGGTGCAGCCCAGGGAGCAGTGCTTTTAAAAGTTCCCCAGGTGAATCTAAAATGCAGCCAGGGTGGAGAGGCCTTGCCCTAGAATTAGATGATGACAAATTGGAGTTTTCCACCGCCTTCTCTTCTCCACGGCAGAGAGCCCAGGGCTGGTCTGCTCACTGTCTCCAGCTTGTTTTTCTCTTTCCCAGCTCTTCTTTGACCCTGTCTCACCTCCCTCGGGACCTCCCTGGAATGGATGGACCAGCGCTGAGGACAGGAGGGTGCTGGCCTCCCAGCTCAAACTCCATGCACCACTGTTGTGCCCCCAGGACAGATGAATGACCAGTGAGACCCCTAATGCACAAGGACTTGGCGCTCTTCTAAGATCCTGTGTCTCTTCTGCTCACAATTCCCATAACTAATAGAGCACGGGTATAAGAAATCCTTTTGCAAGATAAAAAATCAGGAACCCATTTTTACTAGGTTTTTCTTAGAATTGTTTATGCACTTCCAACAACTTATTAAAGACCCACTCTTGATAATACAAGGCAGAGCCAACATACTGAAGGCTGAGCATCCCTGATGGCCTGGCTTGTATAGAGCAGGGAGCCCAGGCTCATCCTTTGGAAGGGAAATACGATGTTTTGGAAAGAAGAGTAAAACTAAGTTACAGGACACTGTGTTGTAATGGACAGAGAGAAACAGCCTTTGAATTAATCAAGCTCAGTCTCTTCCCTCTATTAATATGGGCATTTAAGGGTTTACCTTGTTTGCGTTTTAAACATAGAAAGTGTGTGTGAGGGATATTCAAAAATTCCATATGCTTTGTCAAAAAATCGGAGGATTCAAAGCATAATTCTAACAAAATCAGACCAATAATTAATGAGTAGGGGAAGCTAGGGCTGCCGCATTATGACTTTGTGGACTCTAGGCACATTTGCCTTCCTTGGCCCCTTCCCCCATTAAAGAAAAAAATATATATATAATTTATACACACACACACACACACACAAATTATGAAGGGGGACCCACCAGAAAATTGGAGTTATTCTCTGGAGGGTGGGCCCCTTGTAGTACAGGCTTCCCCTGCTAAGTGAGTGTTCTAGGAACCCATCTGTATCAGTGTACCAGCTGGTGTTGTTGTGAGAGGCTGCGTTCAGCCTCAGTGAATTTCTTTGAGGACTCTTTCAGCTCGTTTGCCCATTTCATGATGGGTGATTTATGAGCGCACCTTCCCATACAGCACTGAGTGTGCAATAGTTTTTGACCAAAAACGGCATGACCCCCATGCCCCACCCTCCCTATTCCCTGAGCAACTCTTTTTTGTTTCCCTGGATGAAAAAAGTCCACAAAGGGAAACGTTTTTGCCAATGTGGAAGAGGTGAAACAAAGAATGGCAGAAGCACTAAAAGAGATCAAAAACTGTTTTGAGCAGTGGAAAAAACAGTCTCGATGGTTGTATTGCATCAAATGGAGAGTGCCGTGAAGGTGATTGAAGTTTAAATGTGTAAGAATAAATACACAACTTTTATAAATAAATTCCAGTTTTTTGGTCCCCCCTTGTGTATTTCCAACTGCATTGGTATAAAGATGAATATATTAGTATTATGAATTAAAACATTTTCTTTGACCTAAAGCTTATTTTTCTCCTCTACTTTCATAAGATGTTAGGATGTTTTTGAGGGCCTGTAAAAGCATTTTGGACCCTGTGCTTTATGCCTACAGACGAGTGGGTCGAGGGGAAGCTGAGACCCAAGAGGAGAAGAGAGCTCGCGTTCGGCCACAGGGCAAGCCCCTTGCCCCTTGGCTGCTTATAACAGCTACGGCTGGGTTCTCAGAGGCTGTGACAGAGGCTTCTATGAGCAAGGCGTAGCACGAGTCACCCTGAAAGGCACATGCTTGAGTAGGTCTAGCTGTGGCCCTCAGGGAACTTAGAGTGGAAGAGAGGGAATGAGACTAGACATACCACCGAGACACTGGGGAGAAGACAGCCAATGGCAGAACGGAGGTACTGAGTGCTACAGGAGTTCATAGGAAGGGAGTTGCTTTCAGAGGGAGCAAGGATGAACTCTGAGGTGAGGTGGCTTTTCCATGGGAGCCTGTCCCATGAGAGAGATGCCAGAACAAAAGCGTAAAGGGAGGAACACAGGGATGTCCAGTGCACACTGAGGAGTTCACTTTGGCTTGAGTATAAACTAGGAGTTGAGGAAATGGGGGTGGCACTTAGAAAGGAGGCTGAGGTCAATGTCAGAATGTGAGTGTGTACTTGTGTGGCAAGTGAGCCAGGGAGGGCGGCACGGTGTGACAGTCATAGGCTCTGGGGGCTGCTGGGCACTCCAGCCAGGAGTGATAAGGTCAGAGACACAGTTTCGAAAGGTCTACCCACCGGCAGGAAAGCCTCACCTGGGAGAGGTGAGGAGAAGCTCTCACAGGAGTCTTGTGAGAAGCGGGAAGGACATGGGTGAAACTGAGGGCAGGTGTGGATGTGCCCCACCCCTCAGGCTGTGGGGAGGTTGCGGGGAGATGGGGGGCCCTGAGAAAGGGCCACTGGCTCCATCTCCAGGAGCTCACGGGGCAATGCGGTGCAGGCCAGGGCCGGACTCCCAGGAGCGCAGGCCCGGCAGTAGGAACCTCTGCTGGCCCGCAGTCCTGGGGTTGCCTAGAAAAGCTGAATAAGTACTTACTCTCTGTTCCTAGCACAGGAGGGAGAGAGCTCTTGGGCTTCCGGGCTTTCATCTCAGGGGCCTTGGCATTCTCACTGGCAGGAGCATCTGGAACAAAACAGGTGACCACAGACATCAGTCGGCCGCTGCCCAAGGAAACGCACAGAGGAGGCATCTTAATGAAGATCCCACCCCAACCAAGGTGATGGATAGCTCCTCTCCCTTCCCCATCCCACCCGAGGCCTTCCGTGCCTGCTGGGCAGCCTGTGCCTGCACCTCCTCCTGGGACCTTCTTCCCCAAGGGCCCCAAAGAAGGGGTGTCCCTGCACGGGGCCTTATAAATCAGGTAGAGAGTACAGCTGCCTTAGCAACATGGATGGACAGGCCACCCTGGGGGCTAGCTAACACTTTCCCCTCCACAGCAGGCCCCTGCTGCCAGAAATCACATCATGAAGGGCAGGGGGAGAGTCAGCACCCTTGCCTCACCTCTCCCCATCCTTTCCCTTCATGGGTCTTGACTCTCGCGGGGTAAATGTTATGGATCTCCAAAAGTCTGCTGTGTGGAGAGGTCTCTTGTACAGAGGCAGGAGGGAACAGGGTCCTGCCCGCGGGCTCACAGTTTGGAGGGGGCTTGTAGCCTCTGATTTCTTGGACTTCCTTCTACTGATGGTTGCTGACAATCAAACCTCCAAACTAGACGAAGCTCTCTGAGCAGGTGGCCCGCATGCCTCACCTGCTCTGGGCCCATTGTTGGTGCTTCTGCACCCCTCCCCAAAGAGGGCCCAGTGAAACCCTGTGGCAGCAGCCCTCGGGCAGAGCTAAAGTGCCGGGCAGATGAGTGCACAAATCCTCAGGCCTCTCCTCTACCTCCCTCTTCCACGGGAACTCACAGCGTGGATCACGTCAAGGAGACCCTCCTTTGTCAGAGCGGCGAGTAACATCACACTGGGTTGGGCTGAGTTGGGCCAAGAAAGCCCTCACTAGGCCCTGAGGAGACAGGACTTTAGGAAGTTGAGGGGAGGCCACCCAGGGCCTCAGATAAGAAGCAGCTGGCCCAACAGCTATCACTGCGCTCCAGCACTTTCCCCATAAGGAGCTTTCCTCAGGGTCTGTGCTGGGAGGGAGGCTGCCCATCAGAGCCCCTTCCTGTCCATCCTTTTCCTGCCCCCGAAGAGAGGAAGACAGGAGAGGGTGGGACTTTCCAGCCGAGGCTTTGGCCACATTCCTGTGGCTTGGCTCGCGGGGAGGGGCCATCTTGCTGTCCCTGCCCCCTGGGTGGGCAGTCCTGGCTGCTCACACATGCTCTCTCCTAGGGGCTTTGGGGTCGGCATGGGGAGCGGAACACTAGGGGGTTGGCACAAGGATTCTTGGTGCTTCCATCCGGATGCATTGCTTCTTCTAGAAGGCATTTAGGTCTCTTTCCTGCTCCAGAATGTGGATCTGCCCACACGAATCCTGCCCACTTCCTATTAGCTGGGTAATCCAGGGTGGAGGCCCGGGGCAGACATTGTCCAGGCTTATGGCAGCAACAAGGCGCACAGGTCCCCAGGGTGTCAGCCCAGAGCTGGACGCGTGCAACTACAGGAGCGATTGCATAGAGCTTGGGGCGATATATGACAGGGGATGGGGTTGAGGGAGTAGAGCTGGAAGAAATCCTTTTAAGCAGCACTTGAAAACCAGGCCTCCATTCCCTACTGCAAGTTATCCTTTCCACCACCTTCCATAAGAGCAGGGATCCCCAGCCAGTGGGTCAGGGATCCCCGCCACCTGGACCTGACGCTGCCTGCATCCTGTGTCCTCGGTGGGTGGCCCCTGCACCAGGGTCCACGTGGACATGGATAGAGGAGCAGAGAGAACAAAGGGAAGAGGATGACCTCATTTTCTCACACTGGGGTTTTCCCCCAGGCATAACGGTTGTTCTCAGCTACAGAAAAATCCTTGGTACATATTTGTTGGCCTCTGTGTCTCAGCCTTGGCTACACACTAGAAGGTTCTGTGCCCAAGTATCATACTCCGCCATCCTGGGGTAACGGGGCTGGGTCAGGGCTGGGTGTCAATATTACCCAGGAGCTCCACGGATGATTCTAACATGTCGCCAGGCTGAAAACTCCTGGTCCCTCTCCTGAGGCTGTGTGTGTGTGCGTGTGTGTGTTCAGAAGTGGTGCTGGGACACAGGAAGAGAGAGTACCCACGGCCATTCCAAGAGACAGGAAAACCTGGCAGTGCTTCCCTTGATACTGCGGATTAGGGTTCCAAAACCAGGAGCATGGGGTGAGATCACGCTTCCCCCGTTCAAGGCCCTCCCAACTGTCCTTTCAGGACCAGCACTTCTGCCGTGCAGCAATAACCGTTGACAGGTGTACCCAGCAATTTGTTTGTTTTCCCCCTTTTTAAGGAAAAGGAGGAGAAGGCAGAACACGTATGGACACTTCTGTGTTCCTTGGCTCCAGCATTCTCTTTGCCATTCTTCTCCTGGAGAGCTCTTGGGTGTCAGAGGAGGGAGATAAGAGAAGGATCGGGTTTTTTATTGTTTGTTTTTTATTTTTGTTTTGTTTTGTTTTTAACTGATAGGTAAACCAAGGCATAAGCAAGCAAAGGGAGAGAGACCCAGTTTTCCTGGGCTCTTGAAAGGACAGGGACACGGCCCCAGATTCCTTCTCTCCTGGCGCGGCTGCGTTGGGCTTTGCTTCTAAACATTGTTAGAGTGCGAGCGAGAGAGGAGGGCTCTAGTTTGGGCTTTGTCGTCAACAGTCTCGGGATTGTGGGCAAATGATTCCAACTGCCTTGGGCCTCTATTTCCAGGTCTGTGCAAGGGGAGTGACATTTACTTTCTCTACCTCACAGTGTTATGAGGCTCCAAGGAGAGAAACATGCAATAGTGCTCTCGACAGCAGAAAAATGATTGTTTACTATGAATTCGTCCCTCCTGTTCACCACCTTTCCTCGCCTCCTTCCAAATCTACTTTAAAACTCCCCACCTTCAGAAAGCCCTCCCTGACCGGCCCTTACAGCATGTTTCCCACCTCTGCATCCGTCCTCGGCCCTTGGGTGCTGGCTTTACACTGACGTTCGAGTGCACTCCTCCGTCATGGACTTTGAGCCTCGTTTCTAGAAGTTCTGTGCAACTTATCTTTCCATGTGCCCATAAGGAAAAGGGCTTGTTTTCCTTTCAAACCAGATGCACCCCTGACTTAGAGCTCCTCTCTCCTCTGCAGCACCCCACCCCCACCCCACGGAGGCGGTGCTTGCACCACGAGCCGCCAGGCCTTTGTGAGAACCACAGCGAGGAGTGGGCTGGAAAAACCACGTGCTTAATCAAAACCAGCTTTATGCTCACACAGCTGCCCAGGAGATAAAAATAATAGTAATAAAAGTTTAAGAGCAGCTTGTATTTTCTGTCTATTTTAATCAGCTGGTGATGAAATTGAACTCCATTTCTAGATCTGAGCCCCAGGGCTGGCGCTCTTTGCTGGTCTGGTTGCGCCCTAAAGAAGCATGGGGAGGAAGATGGCAGTGAGGGATGTGGGGGGCCTCCATATAGAGAGGAAAACATGTCCTTATAGGGACAATGCCTTGTCCCTCCCGCTCCTGGGCTAGCTCTGGACTCAGCCCTCCAGGGGTGCATTTTTTCTTCTGTCTCCCCCAAGATGTTGGTGCCCTGAGCTCTTACCCTAGGTGGGGGGAAAGAGGTATAGGGAGGCTTTTCGAGAGGGGCCCGAGTTTCCAGAAGCCCCGTGAGGGGTCAGCACAGGGTGGTTGGCCTCCCTCTCTTCCCAAGAGCAAGCAACATGCTGGCATAACCAAGAGAGTCTACTTAGGGAACAGCTCCTTCCTGGCTGTGCTGCTTGGTGACGGAGTCCTTGGGCAAGTTCCCGAACTGTTCTGATCCCGACCTTTTCCACCAGGAAAACGGGCACAACGGCCCCCCAAGAGAGGAGTGAACTGGGTGTAGAGTCAGAGCTGGCACTTACTGGGTGCTTACTTGTGCCTGGCATAATGCTAAGTGCTTCGGATGCTTGTTTCATGTTAAACCATACCCTTCATCAATATTCAAGTGTTTCTGACCTTCTAAACACCAATTTATCTAGTTCAAATGAATACACGTTAGTTGCCTGTGATGTTATTAAGAATAAATGTGGAAACAGAAGCAGGCTTATGAATGGGGCAGGACTGAGGCCCAGGAAAGAAGGGTGGGTTGAAATCAGTTCAGCCAGCATCAGAAGAGGGCATGGTGGTGGTTGGGTTGCAGTGTTTAGGAGCCAAGGCTTGGGTTTAAATTCCCACCCAGTTAATTATTAGCTGTGTGGCCTTCAGCAAAGACTCGGTCTCTGTATACCTCAAATCAGGCTTCTTCACTATCACTCCCCTGAACCCCTTTGCCGTGGTTGCCAATGAGCCCCAGCTTGCCGAACCCAATGGCCGATGCTCAGGCTCATTTTATGCCACTTGGCAACGGCATTTGGTGCACTGGTCTCCACCATTCCTTTCTTATCTAAAAGGCAGCCACTTGGCCTCTGGGACGCGCCTCTCTCTTGGACTTCTTCCTGCCTCACTGCAGCCACTCCATCTCAGTCTTCTTCACAGTCTCCCGTCCTGCCCCGCTTCTCAGTGGTGGGTGCTTCCTTGCTCCATCCACAGCCACTCCTCGGGGACTTCACTCAATCCCAGGGCTTTGGATGATCCCACACGTGTATGGTTCTCCAAATCCTGTCTCCAATCTTGGCCTCTGTCCTCCACACGGATTTATCTAAGTGCCTATCTCTGTGACACGCCCACCCGGATGTCTAGTGGGCATCTTTACATGCATGAAACTTGCGTGTTGCCCAAATCCTTGCATTCTAATTTCGGTAGGTGGTACCGTCATTGATCCGCACACACTCCCCACAAACTAAGAGCTGTGTTTGATTCCCCTTTCATCAGCAAATTCTGTCGGCCCTACCATCAAAACAGATTACGAATCTGACTATCTGCCACCTCTTCCACAGAGCCTAAGCTGCCGCTGTCTCCTGCACGGACTATTGCAGCGGCCTCCTGGGGGCCTTCCTGCTCTCTCTCCCTCTCACGCCCCCTGGGTCGGGCCACCACACGGCCACCTGAGTGATCCTTTGGATGTTCAGTGTTGTCCCATCGCAATTAGAATAGAGCCCAGTTCCCCTGCTGGAGCCTCTGTGGCCTGGCAGATCTGGTTGCTGGTCCCCCTCAACCTCATTTCCCACCACTCTGCCCCTTATTCAGGCTCAGCCACCCTGCCTCCTTCCCTCACTTCCTTCAGGTCTCTTCAAATGTCACTTCCTAAGAGGCCTCACAACCACCCTCTCCAAAACAGGCTTGCCTTCCCATTGGCCCACTTTACTTTTTTCAAGTGTGTGATATTGCCTGAGATTTTATGGTATACCTATTCACCCGTATTATTGTCTCCCCTTTGTTAGAATGTAAAATCCCCGAGAGCAGAAACTTCTTTTGTTCACTGCTTTTAACCTTGGCTCCTGGAGCGGCGCCTGGCAGAGTGGGCACTCACATATTTGTTGACTGAGTGATGGTGTGGGTGCCCACTGGAACGTTACCTCCTACCACACACGTGCACAGCACTCCATGGTCACGAAGCCCTTGATCTCATCGGCAGATGAGGCCAGCTGCCTTTAACCAGGCTCTCTGGGGAAGGGTGGCCTGAACTGGGAAGGGCTGGATGAGCCATTGAGGGCGCTGAGGTATTTGCAGACTCCTGCCTCGGGATTTTGACCTAAGGTCTTCGTTTCCTCACTTTTCACCTGGGTCAGAATAAGTGGGAATGGGTCACTCAGGTCAGGTATGCAAAGGGCTTCCCAGCAGGAAGGGCTGATACCAAGGAAGGCCTGGAATTCTTGGAGAGTGGACGCCACCATGCTGTTCATTAGACAGGAGGCCGTGCTAAATCATGGAAAGGTACATCTTCAGAACCAGACACACCCAGGTGTGAGTACTGCCAGGGTTAACTCATTTGTAACTCCTTGTGCAGGGTGGCTTAAAGGGTGTGTGTCGAGAGACACCCAGAGACACTGCACCTCTTGCCTACTGTCTGCATGGCCTGGGAAGGCTGCTGACCCTCGCTGAGCTTTGGTTTTCTCAGTGACAAAGACACTCCGCCCAACTAAGGCATAAACTAAAAATGCATACGGCAGGCCTTGAAGGCCGGCCTTTTTTCTTCCTGGGTGAGTTTTCTGGCAAGTCCTTACCTGCTCTAGCCTTCAGTTTCCTTCTGTGGTACAAGTTGACACTTGCCTCTGTCACACTTGGAAGGAAGGACAGTGTGGTCATAACTAAGAAAGCGCAGAAGAGTGCCGATTTTCTTAGGGAAGAGACTCAAACGGCATGATAGATACAGCCAGATCTGCCGTATCATAAAGGCCACCTCCCTTTGCCTTTACCATGAGCGGAAAACAGTAGTGTGGTTAATACAGAACAGCCAATGAGCCAAAGTCATTTTATGAGGTCTTAAAATATATCATTACATTGGCCACAGATGTATAGTCTTAATGGTGTTTGGCACAGGCTGTGTGAGTGACAGCGCTGTGGGGAGCAGGGCCCCGCTGAGTGGCAGGGGGCGGTCTGCCTGGCCTTGGCGTCAGCCTCCAGCCCCAGGGGAGAGGGACCGCACTGCCCCTTGGGAGAAACACGGGAAGGGTCCTGTCCAGAGGTCAGGCAGGCCTGACCTGAATATGGGGACTGGAAGACCCCACAGGGACTGCCCGTAATTTCCAAGGGTACGAGGACCCATTGGGATCTCTGAGTTAGGTGCAGTTGCCTTGGGAAGAGGGGAGAGCAGAGAAGATCAGGAGACAGACCTTGGAAGCCTATTCAGGTGGCCGGAGTGCAGGGCCGGGAAAGGCGCCGACAAGGGCGGGGGAGGCTACAGCACTTTACCATTTGCCCAGAGGTGGCTCTCGCCGGAGAAATAGCGCCAAAAGAGAAGCCCACCTGCACGCAGGACACTACTATATCTCCACGGCACCAGGGATAAGAGTGGGTGCCGAGGGGGTGCCTTTGTCTCTTTGGAAAAACAAAACTAAACAAAGCAAACCCCAACTGGGAGGCAGACCCGTTGCCTCAGCCGGTCTACGTCAGGCCCCTTCCCTTGCTCTTCTCCAGACCCAGCTCCCAGTCTGCAGCCCGAGGCCAAACCCCGCAGAGGCCTCCAGCAGAAACGAGAGATGGACAATGAAGTCCATCATCGTGGGGCAAGAACGCCCCACAAATTGCAGAATGGATTCCCCAAAACCGTGTAAAAAGAAAAGGATCCCCAAATTATTCTGCAGGGCAAAAGGAAATTTCATTTTGAAAACAAAGCTTGGTTTTAAAAATAAACCATTTGCTGTTTCTCAAAAAGGTGCTGACATTTTGCGGATAAGGAGAACGAATTGCTGTCCTGCTTTCAGCGTAAATAGGACTCACGGAGGCTGGGGGTTCAAAAAGCAGCTAATCTCATTAGCAGGACGGGCTTCCTTACGGATGGGCTGCAGCGAGCATGTGAGTAGTGCAGCTGCTGGCAGCAAGCTTCTGGGGTGAGTTCGCAGAAACACTTTTTTTTTTTTTTTTAACTGCAGCACCTGTACAGAGAGAAGCAGGATCTACCAGAGTGAGTGACAGCCCAGGTCACACACAAAAGTAACTAACCAGCAGCAGCAGCAGACCCTACTCAGGGCCTCAGAATATGTGTTTCCAGTCCCGTTCTGAACTGACCATGCACATTAACCCATCAAATCTGTCCCCTTAGACTTGGCGCCCCTGTGGCAAATACATTCATAGAACTCTAGGTAGATGCAAGAGACTTGATACTTTCAGCTTTACTGTGGGCTGTTGACAATTTAATTTGTGTTGCCATGTGTGTATCTTTAAAAAGCATTTTTCTTTTTAAGACTCTCTTTTCTCCTCTCCCATTCATTACACATTGTAGATCTCAGCTTTTGTGACCAGGAAATCAGATAATAAAAGCTGGCATCGGGACAAAGGTTCTATATCTGACGGAATGACAACGAAAAAGGTAGAATTTCAGAATGCGAGTGATCAGATTCAGCAGTCAGAACAACAAAGCCGGGCTTCCGGATACCGTCTTCGATCACTAGTTTTTTAAATAGTGTTAGTAACTAAAGATTACTAACCAACATTTCAAGGGCAAGAAATTGTTTTCCCCAAACTGCCTTTTAAAACAGTTGCAAGCAAATAACAAAATAAAAAGGAAGGGTACTAGACTGAGTCCTGAGATGGAATTCTGTCCGGAGCTTGGCCTCGAATGGCCCTTCATGCAGGATGCTCCCTCTCCGTGAATGGCCTCGGTTTTCTATTCTGTGAAATGAGGGTAGTAGCCTGAACTGGCACAAGATGGGTCCACTTCCAAGTCTCTAATTCTAAACTGCACACAGAGGGGAGAAAGAAGAGTCGCAAATACACTGCCTGCATTTCCTTAGGACAAAGCCCAGCTTCTCACAGCTTGGTCTTGCCCCTTCATCACGGGGTAACTCCACTCAGACCTGGCAGGCCTCTCGGTCCCCACATGTCTCTTTCCTCCCTCTGCTCTAAGACGGTTGCCTTTTCCTTCTCCGAGAGGCAGCCTGATCCCCTCTACAGAAATGCACAGCCCCAACTCACCTCCTCCATGAAGTCTCCCCACTTGGACCCCACTCTGCTCCCTCTTCCTCACGCTCTGTCCTGCCAGCACTGCCGCTTGTTGGCTGCGGCTTGTAAAATACTGTGCTGTCATTTTCCTGTGGGTGTGTCTTTTCTCCACTTGCCCTGTGCCCAGCTTCCCCCTGCAGCAAGGTTCTGTGGGGTGGGGCCAAGACTGGGGAGGGGCAGCGACAAGGTACGCAGCTCCTCCTCCCAGGCAGGGGTGGGGCTCAGGCCACCACACAGGGCCATCGCATAGGGCTCCCATTTTTCTTCTTGTTGTGTTTTTGCAAAAGATGCCTTGATACCCACAAGATGCCTTGGGTAGGGATGGCAGCCTCGGGTGCAGTTCTTTTCAGGTACGGTGGAAGGGGAAGGTGTCTGAGAAGTGGGACTCTGTGAGGTGGTGGCGGGTGGGCATGACCTACCGTCCACAGTGACCTGGCAGGAGCACTCAGCCTGGCCGGCATCATTCCTGGCGACACACTTGTATAAGCCTCGGTCCTCTGGCAGTGCCTTCTCGATGGAAACGGAGCACAGGGAGCCTGGAGTGGAAGAGGAAGAACTGTTGAGTAGACCAGGCACGGGTCCAATACCTGCCTTGGAACCTGGAGCACGGTGGGCAAGTGTTAGTCACATGGGCAGCCTCTGGGAGCCCAGAGGTCAGAGGTCCTGTGGGAACCAGCCCCTCTACTCACTAAAGCCGGGGCGTTTTTTTCTGATAACCCAGGTCCCAGATAACTGATCCTTAAATATACTTCCTCCTGGTACCCCCTTCCAGAGAGTTCTCTTATGAAGACATTAAAAAAAAAAAAAGGTACAGAAGAAGAAAAAGAAATAGTCCCTGCCATCTAACACAATGAAGGAGTAGAGGGTCACAAGCCAGGCACACTGGGACATCACCAAGAGACATAAGCACAGGTTTACGGACCTGTGACAGGAACAGTGGTATATGAGGGAGCTCTGCTCAGTTTATAGCAGTGATTCTGAGATGCATCTTAGAAAAGAAAGTTTTCAACAAAGGGGTGGGTAAGGGAGGGCAGGAGTCTTTGTCCAGCAGGGGCACTGGCCTGTGGGAAGGGCGGTTGGCAGAAGGTGACTACAGCCTGGGACCCTGGAGCTGGCTTTTCAGGAATGGTATCTGAGCTGAGAATCATGGCCAATGAAGGGCACTGGGCTGGGAAAGGGCGCTTTGGAGCTGCCTCCCTTCAGTGCTGGGTCTTTTGGTCACCTCAGAGAGGGGCGGAGGTAGCGTTCTTTTCCCACCGACCCTCACCGGGTCTACCTTTGCCCGCACACATCTCTTCTGGCCTGATGGGGATGGAGGGGGGAGGAGGAGTCGGGCTGGCCATACACAGGAATCTGGGGTCTGGTCCTTATCCGTCCCGGGTCTCTCATTCCATGGCTAGATCTTTCTCTGGGGGATCTCCTTGTGGAGTTTCCCTTGGGGTGTGGGAGAGGCCAGCTGAGGACGGGGCCTGCCGGGCCAGGTAGGACCCTAGCTTCTGCCTAGAGACATTCAGCAAGCCAACAGCATGATGTCCTCCCAAAGCTGTCCCTGCTGTCAGGGAGGCAGTCATCGCCCACGGAGGTGGACGGAGCCAGAGCAACATGCATTCTGCTGCCTGAGCCACGGGCTTTGGCCGCCTCCCTCCCCCCACCACTGCCTGGCACAAGCCACTGGCCCTGGGTGGGCAGAGCTGTGTGTATCCCACCCAGGCGTATGTGTGGCTGCGTGGCCAGAAGGAGGCTGACAGGCACGACTCTCAAAAGGCCTTTCATCTGAAAAGTACCCTCGCCTCTATTAGACAGAGGCACAGATTTTACCATCAAATACAAGGACATTCAGAGAGAGGAAGGACGGTATCAGTTCTACCCAGAGACCTTCACTAGGGCTGCGAGAGAAAGCTGAGTTGTTAATAGTTCCCTTTATTTCTTGACACCTGGGTGTGCCTTAAACAGAGAAACCTTGGTTCTTGTTTATATTCTCTCTCTCTCTCTCTCTCTCTCTCTCTCTCTCTCTCTCTCGCTCGCAGGCCTGCGCCTTCCCCGCTTTCCCCTCAAGGCCGTGCCTTCGCTGTTTCTCCTAAGCTCCAAGGACCCTTCTTTTTCCTCTGTAACTTGTTTTCTGAGCCCACATAGCCCAGCCAGCTCACCATTCCTACCTCCGTGACTTTCTAAATAAACTTTCTCTTGTATTGGGGAAAAACAGAAACAAAAACAAAAAACAGGGGAACCTCAGTCCTACTGACCACCTGGGCAGGCTGGCTGATCTGCACCCGCCACCCCCTTATACAGACCTTGCCTCTTGGGAAAGGCCTCACTGAGTCCTCCCCTAGGGAAGGCCAACGGGTCGCTATCTCTTTCGCTGTAGGAGACAGAATCTGTAGAAACGGCAACAGAAAGGATTTAGGTTGGATGTTTAGGAAGTCCCTCACGAGAACGTGAACTGAGTCACAGGAATGGAAGAATGAGGTTAACTATCTTCTAGAGAGAGAAATTTCCATTTATCTGGGAGGGTTGAGATGATCTGTGGCCCCAACTTGAGGCTTCGAGGAAACAGACCCCGTCTTGCAGTTTCCCCTCAGTCTGAGGCTAAGGCTCTAGGAGCAGACACCCCATTCCCAGTGCACAGCCTGTTCGAATCCTTGATGGCCTTTTGGTTTTAGTCCCCCAGCTGCCTCCAGCCTTAACCCGAAATGGCACAAACTGCAGACAGTGGTGAGGCCACCCGGACAAGTGGAGCATTTAGACCACAGCCCTCGCCCCCTCACCAGGGAAAGCATCACAGCAGGCAGCTTTTTCAAGACACCCAAAGCCTGGACCCCTGGCCACATGCGTGGGCTGCAGGAGGGCCCCCAGGCAGGCTTGGAGCCTCAGCCAGCCCAGATTGAAGAATCTGGAATTTCCTGTGGGACAGCTTATTCCTGACCTCCAGAAGAAAAACGTTTCCCAGCATTTTTTTTTTTTTTTTGAGAAGCCTCAGCCTGGTGGGGAATTTTGAGAGGGAGGTGAGGGGGATGGGAGCAGTGACCACAGAACCAGGAATCCAATGAGTGGCTGATGGCGCAGCTAGAACTGTCCCTGGAAGAGCCTCTCACGGTCATGACTCTGAAGTCCCCCTGCTTGCTCCTTTCCAAATGTGTGGGATACAGAGAAGGCAGGGGTGTGCACAGTGCGGGGGAGTGGTCCGAAGCCCTGGAGACTCTGCTCTGAGGTGATCCCGAGTCAGCAGGGCCTGGTTCCCCTGGCATGTCTGGACAGTGCGACTTTGCTCCAGGTCACCTCCGCAGGGATGGTGCCCTCTATGTCACTCCTAAGCACTCCCAGCCATAGATGGACCTCTTCTGTGCCCCAGGCTCATCTTATCAAAACATGCCCCTCCAGCCGTTGCCGAAACCTATGCCTGTCTCCCACACTAGCTCTCAGAGGGTGGTGACCATATATCTGCTATGAATGTTTTCCCTGAGCCTGGAATGCAGTCACAGTGAAAACAAACACTGGCCACTCTGAGAACGGCAAAGGTTCGTTTCTGTAGTAGGTGACCTGGTAAGATCTATGGAAAAGAAAGTCATGGACGCTTAATCAAATATAACCTACCGTGAAAGAGATAATACGCAGGCAAACGATAATACGTTTTATTGCGCTTCACAGACTTTGCTTTTTTTATAAATTGAAGGTAAGACCCTTCACCAGCACGGAGATTACAACTCATTTTATTGCCATGCCACTGCCTTTAGGACAGTGGTCTGGAACCAAATCTGCAATATCTCTGAGGTATAGCTGCAGTTTCTTAAAGGAGAAAAAAACCCTTCCTAACTCAGAGTTCTTTAAGTGGACTGTACCTACAATGGAAAGGGCTAGAACTGTGCTTCGCACATAGTAGATGCTACACAAATCCTTGTGTTCTGTAGGATGAACTTATACAGCTTTTAAAAAAGCTACTCCAGGATCCCACACCGAAGGCAATTAAAAATGAATCATCGGTTGACAACAGCAAAAATGAATCCTCATCATTAGACTGGGAGAAATGTTTGCCGGGAAAGAAGTCTGGCCCGGGGACAGGAAACAAGGCATAAAGCCCCTCTCAGGGGCAGTAGAATCCCCTGGGCTCGCTGGGCTCCCTCTCCGGGCTGAGGCCCAGGGGGCGCTGCTGCAGGCCCAGGAAGGGCCTGGTATGGCCACCATACGGCCTGGAGGGCAGGCCAGCATTGGCAGTGAACACCAAGCGCCCTGCAGCGCTGGAGGAGGAGGAAGGACACCTCCCCATGTCCTTCCGAGAATTAATGGACACTCCAGCCAACCAGGCTGCCGTCACACCCCCTCCACTCTCCTCGACGCTAAATGGGGTGGACATAATCCTGTTTTGGGGGGCCTGTGGGCTACAAGCCCTATCCAGGTTACAGGTTCAGAGAAGTCCCCCGAAACCTACACGCAGAGCACCCACTAGCAGGTGGTGCCCAGACATATGTGTCGATGAGGGCGGAGGGGAGCATGGGAGTCTCTCGTGGCCACAGGCTGGTGTCACCGGTGTCGGAAGGCATCCTGGAGGAAGTGAGTCTTGATCTTAGAAGAGGAGAGAGTATGGGGATCAGTGCAGTGGAGCAAGAAGGGTTCCACGTCAGGGAGGTGGAGGTGGAGGTGGAGAGGATGCTGTGGGGCGTGAAGGGCTAGGAGACCTGCATAGACACCCCCTCTGTCTTCTGCTACAGACAACCTCAAACCACAGCTTCCTTATTTCCATCGATGCTCTCACTGTGACCCCAGTCACCCAGGCACTGACACTCCGTGGTCATCGCTCCTTCCTCTTCTTTACCCCTCCACCCCCACCTTTCCAGGTCAGGCAGCAGGCTCTGTTCACCCTGTCCTTGCTCCTTGAACCGGTTATCTCCGGCCTGTGCCCATGCCTACCCGCCTTGTTAGCTCGGGTCTCACCACCTTTCTCCCAAAGCTCTTCAGGAGGCCCTTGACTTGTCTTTGGGCACGGAGTCAGTCAAGCCCCCTAAACCCCAGCTTGGTGTGCATTGCTCTTCATGCCAAACGCTTTCACGGCTCTCTAGCGCCTTTGGGAGAGAGTTCCTCAGCACGATACAGGCTGGAATGAGGCCATGCCTCCCTCCACAGCCCAGGCCGTGCTGTGAGCGGGCCTGCCTCCGTTGCTGCTGTGTCCCTGCCTGGGAAGCCCATACCTTCCCTCTTCCAGGGTTGGGAGCCCTGGCCTGCCTTCAAGGTTCCCATCGAGGCCCAGCTCCGTTACCACCAGCGGCCCCAGCACTCAGCTCCCTCTCCTCCAGCTCCCAGAAGCTCATTATAGGATTTTGACTGGGAGGGCTTAATCGCCGTGAGGGTGTCTCTTCTTTTTCTATTGACGGCAGACCTACTCACACCTCTCGGAGGGAACTACTCCCTGCAGTGGGGCCTGCTGAAGTGGTCACTGATAACGCCTGAAGATGGGCTTTCCCTTGGGTCCCTGTTTAACCCAGGATCTGAAGACTTAGAGAGTGAAGCTCTGAAGAAAGAATGGCGGACAGAAAGAAAGTGGGGCTGATACTTTGAGATAAGGCACTCTCTCTGCTGTGGCAAGACAGACAGGCCTGTTTCAGGGTCTGCTTCCTCCACTGCAGTGAAAATACTAGAAATCCGGTAAGCCTCGAGCACACCACCAGCCTTTCAGCCTCTTGACTGTTGCTGACAGTTCTGAGGAGTAGCCATTAGCATTTTTCCTTGATGGACAATGCTCTTGGTGAGCTAATCGATCATGAAAAGCCTCTCGGCTGTGCCAGTATGCGGACATGCTAACAAGAATCAGTTTAGAGGTAACATATCATAGTGGTCTAGGCATTGGAACTGCCTGCATTCGAATCCCAGCTCTGTTACTAACGAGCTGTGCGGCCTTGAGCGAGGTCCTTAATTAACTTCTCTGTTAGACGGGCAGTGCAGTAGTTAGAGGGTTACACGAGTGCAGGGTGTAAGATGTCTAGGACAGTGTCGGACACATAGTGTTAAATATATGCCAGCTATTCTTATTTTTCAGAGGAGACTTGCAAATATTTAGAATATTTTTTAAAGCTGGATTTGGTGATGTCTCCATAATCCCCTCCCATCTCCTTCCCAGTTTCTCTCTATCCTCTCCTTGGGCTGGCCTTCTTTTAATCATTTCTTCTTCCTCTGCTTTTGACTAAAACTGTCCCTTTGGGATGGTTTCCGGGGAAGGTGATGCTGAAGTGGCCAGGTTTCGGTGCCCTTTAACCCTCAGCGAGCAGCAGATGGGACAGAGTCCAGGCCCTCTGGGCAAGGGTGGCCGATGTCTGGCGGTGCAGCTGTGTTTTGGGGCTGAGGTCTGCTTACACTGTTGAGTCGAGTGGATTGTTTACAAGCGGCTGTTGGTGGCTCTGCAGGCTCCATACAGGCCTCAGGGCACCTGCACAGCTTTGGGCATTACCTTCAGCTGTCTGTTATCAGTCCCCCTGGGGTTGGTGCTGCCATGGACATCACACTGTGCAAGCCTGTGTGACTACACGTGTCCCAGAGATGTCAGTTGGCCGCCCTCCATCCAGCCCAGGGATACTACCACACGGTAATCTGGGAAATAGTCTTGGTTAAACTTTCGGATCAGTTTTATCAAAGAATTTCCCATTGGGAAGGGCCCACGGTGGGGTGGGGGGTGACAGGAAAGGCTATGGGGCCCCCTCCCCCGGACATCTTGCCCCACCGTGGTGATCCTCACGCCCGCCTGTGTGTGGCAGGCTGAGCCAGCAGCGGCAGGGGGAGAGATGAAAGGACTTCTGGAGGACCCTGTCCACGTGACAAAGTTATCCTGTCGACACAGTAGCAGAAAATAAAATATTTTTCTCTCTCCTGGCCAATTTCCCCTTTACTACTTCAGCACTGAGATTCACATCCCCTGCTGTTCCAGATTTGCTGTCTGAGACGCACAGTGAAGAGAGAAGCTTCACTGTGAGCTGAGGGGGCTACCGCTACCTTCAAGTGCTTCACTCTGGTTTCTAGGAGGGAGGAAGGAAGCAGAACAAGGGGCCAGGAAGGAGCGGAGAGGGGCGCCGTCGGAGGACGAGAAGGAGAGCAGCGCGGCGTGTGTGGAGGGGCGTTTCTGACATTTCAGCTGATCTGGATGTGACAGGACCTGTCCTTGGGCCTCTGCTGTGGCTGCTCTCTGCCCCTCAAGGCACGACGCCCCTTCCCAGGGAGCTTTGTACCCTGCCCCACCCAGAGCCACCAGCACCAGCCTCAGGCTCGGGCCGGACTCGGCTCCAGCGCTGGCCGCCAGAGTGGAGTGTGGGAAGCCTGCTGGCCTTGGCGCTCACGCCCAGGCTTGGGATTTACAAAAACGTTTCAAGCCAAATTGAAGGTCCAGGGAAAATACCCCTCTCAAGCCCCATTGCTTCTCTAGGTATAAATTGGCCCTTCTGAGAACTCCAGACCCCGAAAGGCCTCATATGGTAGGATTTAGAGCCCCCCCCTTCTTCCCACCACCCAAGAATGTGAAATAGCAGCAAACAAAAGTCTCATCCAAATTAGGAAGCGAGCTGCTCTGTCCACCGGTGAGTGCGTGCCACAGGGTATGTTTGGGGTTTTGGGCTCCCCCACAGCTCCCTTCAAACCCATAATGTTATCAAGACTTCAGCTACTGTTGACCCCAATTCACAATCCTGTGTCATCCTGTCACTGTGCACCCTTCTCCAAACCCAAAATGCCGCTGCAAAACCAACTGTTAACTCTCAGCTCCTAGTTGGCTCCAGCCCCTAACCCTCCACTTCCAAGCCTGTGAACAGAGCCCTCTCCCTCCAGGCAAGGGCTGAGGGGCAGTAGCGCAGGCCCCCCGTGCCCTGAGGAGGCCGCTGCCGGGGGTGCTGTGAGAGGGCTCTGCCGGACAGATGCTAAGGCCTGGGCACGTGCCACAGAACCAGACGCCCCCCACCCCCCGAGGAATGGAGTGTGTACCCATGGACCCCGAGCAGGGCACCTATCCTGAGAGTGAGGGACACAGAGGCCCTGGGCTATGAGTGGTGATAGATAAGACCAAGCCTCCATGAGCTGACAGTGACCCTCATGCAAAAGCCCCTTCTTCCCCAGCCCCTGCTCTCCTTACCTTCTTGGGAGAGGATGATGAACTTGGTAGTCTTGAGCGTCTTTCCATTCAACGTCCAGGTGATGGTGGCTGGGGGGTCAGAGGACACCTGGCACTGGAGTAGCAGCTTCTCACCCTCTGCCACATGAACATCTTGTAGTTTCTCCTTGAAGGCTGGGGCTGCCCCTTGGCTCGCTGATCTTTTTTCATTATCTGTGGCTCCTGAATACCCACTCTTGCAGTTCACATCATTCTTAACCTCCTTCTTGAGTTCTTCTTTCCTGGCTGGTTTCAGGGTCTCAGCCGGTTCGGCGTTGCCCACAGGTTTCAGGGTCTCGGCCGGTTTGGCGTTGCCCACAGGTTTCAGGGGCTCAGCCGGTTTGGCGTTGCCCACAGGTTTCAGGGGCTCGGCCGGTTTGGCATTGCCCACAGGTTTCAGGGGCTCGGCCGGTTTGGCGTTGCCCACAGGTTTCAGGGGCTCGGCCGGTTTGGCATTGCCCACAGGTTTCAGGGGCTCGGTTGGTTTGGCGTTGCCCAAGGGTTTTGCGGTCTCAGTAGGCTTGGCATTGCCCATGGCTTTAGGGATCTCAGAAGGCTTGGTGTTTCCCACAGGTTTCAGGGATCCTGAAGGCTCGGCATTGCCCACGGCCTTGGGACTTTCTGCCACCTTGGCATTCAAGGCCTCAGCACTGTTGCTACCATTCTCTGCTGGTAATTTTTTCTTGCTGCCCAGCACTGAGCGAAAATCCGGGATGGCAGGTTTTGCAGGTGGTATCTTCTCAGGCAGTGGGGTCTTGGGAGTCCCCTTCTTGGCCAAGACAGAGCGAAAGTCTACCTGCTGGGGGCTGTGCACCTTCCTCTCCTCCTCAGACACCGTCTTTGGCTTCACTTGCCGCTGTAGGTTGGCGCGGAAATCCATCTGCTCAGCTGGAATCTCCTTCAGCTCTTCTTCAGACAGGGTCTTAGTACTCACCTTCTTCCCCAGGAGGTCACGGAAGTCCAGCTGCTCCACCTCCTGCTGGCGGATGGCCTCCTCCGTGTGCTGTCGGGTCTCCACGCGCCTCTTTAGCACCCCCCGCACACCTTCGCCGTCTTCCTCCTCTGGCCAACCCTGCCCTCTTGCTGGCCAGCCAGGCCTCAGGGCCCCACAGCAGTCACCATCACCACCATCAGCACCAGCGCCTCGGCCGCAGAGGCCCTCACAGCTGGCAGGCTCCCTCCCCCTGCAACCAGTGAGGGGAAAAAGGAAAAGAGCAGGAGGAAAAGGGGCTGGGTGAAAAAGAAACGTCAGGGGAGAGCAAATCTCGGAGGGAGGGAGGGTAGAGGGGAGGGGGAAGGAATGGTGGGGGCTGGCCAGGCTGTGTTTATAGAAGGGAACATTGGTGAGAGGCGCTTGCTTGCTTAGTTGGTTTGTTACATCGGTAATGATTTCAGTAGCCTTATAAGGGTGTGTGCAAAAAAAAAAAAAAAAAAAGAAAGAAAGAAAGAAAGAAATTCACCCCCCACCCCCACCCTCCCTCCCTCATTGCCCTTCCAATCGCTCCCTCTTGGCTTGGGCAGCCTCAGCTGGAGGATACAAACAGTCTGGGGCTGCTGGGCTGGGCCTGCGAAGGCCAGGAGGGAGGCGCGTGGGTGGCGGCATGGGGCCTGGCCAGTCAGTTCCTGGGGGGTACTCACCGCAGTGGGGCTCGGGTAGGGCTGCTCTGTAGCATCAGCGACACCTGGCAACTGCATTCGCCAACCCGGTTCCTAAAGAATTCAAGGGTTCAGTACAGAGCAAAAGGTTCTCTGAGCTGAGGGCCTTCTTAGCCCAAGGGCTGTGATGAGGGAAGGACGGCCAGGAACCTGACCACAGGCTGGCTGCTGGCTGGAGGAGAGATGAGACCACAGGCTCAGCTGTGACCCCAACGCGCCCACCCCAGACCTAAATTTAGGGCAGGGCCATCCCCTCCCCTCCCGCTTGGATCACCCTTTATTTTCCCAGCTCTTGTTTAAAAAGAAAAAGAGAGAGAGCGAGAGAAAAAGTGAGCGAGCATCTTCTGGACAACAGCTAAGACAGGCATTCAGAAGTAGGAATACTTTTCTGTAAGCATATTACAAAAATCATACAGCCAATCAATCACTCAATGAATAAAAGAAGAGTAAAAACTAACCCTGACGGGGGCTGTGATGGAGCTGCCTGATCTAGGCTGTCGGCCTTGGTCGGCCTGCTCAGGGACGTTCAGTTTGACTCTGCTCCCGTAGTGCAGGGCTGGTTGCTCCCCTGTCCTCACAGTGTCCCCCCATCCACTACTTCTCCTTTGCCTGCTCATGAAATGAAGACACTCTCCAGTTCATACCCATTGGCTAATGCCCTGAGATCAGAACTTTCTGTATTGAAACCCAGGAGGTGTCTCCCTAACGGGCGGCCCTTTCTCTTGTTCCTTCAGATGGTGAGGGCCCTGGATTCTTCAACCCACTGTTAAAACTGTTCAACGTCTCCGAGCTGGTGGGTGACCAGCTGGGGCCTCTCTGCTCCGTGGGACGGGCTGGGCTGTTCCATGCTTGAATGCTGTGGAGGATTTACAGCAGCAGCTCAGCCGTCTAGCCCCACAAGGCTGCCACCTGCTGGGGCTTCTGAGCTCTGACCAGCCAAGAGGACCTGCTCCGACTGGGGAAGGGGTGGGAGAAGGGGCAGATCTGAACACCAAAGGGGACTCTTCATGATAGTAACCACCCATTTTACATACAGCACCCTCCAGCTTTCATGATTTTCGCATCCGTTGTCCTTCTTGTCCCCAGACTTCCCAGTGAGGTACAGAGCACCATTATGCTCATTTTAAAGGTAAGGAAGGGAGGCTCAGGAGTTTATGCAAAGCGGTGCTGGGATTCTGGGGTTTCCCCTCACTCTCCCGCAGGCAGCCATCTTACTAGTGCTTCCTGGGCTGACGCATGCCTTACCTCCTACCGCAGGTGTGCAACGGCAGGTTCCTTACATAATCCATCTCGCTTAATCTTATGACAGCTCTGTGAGGTTGGGGTCAGCACCATTTTTATAGGTAGGGAAAATGAGGCTTATAAGGTAATTTACTTACACCCGTAGACACGGGTCTACCCGAATCCAAGATCTATGACTTTCCGACCCGGCCCTACAGTGATCATCAGCACAAGTCTATTCTGGGATGTGTGTGTGTTCGTGCGTGTCTATATGTGTATGTATAGATCAACCACGCATGGATTTGCGTGTATGTGGGATCGACCTGGTGGGACCCTGCACCTGCAGTCCATGTTTGGGAATACATGCCCATGCACCAGTCACCCACATGGGCAGACACCTGAGCAAGTGTTCCTGGAGCTCTGCTGAGGTATGTGGGTACCTGCCTCGCTTTGCCTGGCCTCCTTCCTAATGCAGGGCGGGCTCTTGGCCGACACTGGCAGGCCAGGGCATGACAGACGGCTCTCCTGGCTCCTGGGTGTTACTGCTCACTCCCTGGTACTAGGGCCCACTTGAAATGAGGGAAGGTCGACCTTTGCTGCCCTCACCCCTCCTCTTATCTGTTGGGCCCCCTTTGGGCCACTTTCCTCAATGCTCAGGCTCTCACGGGGCACAGGTTGAAGGTTCAGGGAGCCTCGGGTCCGGACAGTCTGACAGCCCAGGGTGCTCCTTTACTCAACAAACAACAATTGGGAGCCTCCATGGTGCCGGGTCCTGGGAAGACTAAGAGGCCCTCACAGCACCCTGAATGCTCATCACAGAAGACTATGGAACTTGGGTCACCTTGTAGAGTAACCACAGGCCACCATTGGCGGGGAGGCCCAGCCGCCAGGCACCCCGCTTCTGCTAGGTTGCTGGCCTGAATTAGGCCGTTCTTTTCCCCCTTTCCTTTCAGGCACAGGGCGTGATGTTTAGGGTTGGTGTGAAGCAGGAGGACAAGATGCCCAAGGGCCATATTTTCCTGGGCGCCCTTTTCAACATCTTAACTGAGTTTCCTCCCGTCACAAGGAGAGCGCAGCCCAGACGTGAAAATCGGGCACGGACACTGACCAGATGGCCTTGCTTTTCCCCAGCCAGACACTTCAGAAGCTTTAAGTGGTGGGGCGCCCTGACTCCTGAGCTGCAGTAAGCCCTATCTCCTTGTGGGTGGACGCAGGTAAGGGCTTCCGTTGTTTTCCATTACCTGCCCTCAAGGAAGGGAGCAGGGGCGCACCCGCCCCACTCCCAGGCCTTCCCCTGGGCTACCCGGGCCCTCTGAGGGGCGGATGGGAGGGAGTGGACTTGGGACTCCGCAGCTGGTCCACTAAGCGAGTCATCCCTAGGGGCGGCCTGAGGGGTCGCTGTTTCTGCAACCATGTACTTACATCTCTGCAAGGCCTTTAAGGCAAATCGTGTTTCATTCAAACCCTGAAAAGGTCAGAGAGGCCTGTTGCCTGGGACCCACACGCCAGACAATCTAACCAGCCGGAGTAGCTTTTGGGGTCATCTCAGTGTCTGCGTGTGCTCGGTTATAAACACCTGCAGGGGCTGAGGATGAGGCCCCTATCCCATGTCCAGCCCAGGTGCTGCCACAGAGGATATGGGGCTATCACCACGTAAGCTGCAGCTTTTAGGAACAGAGTCCATTGTGCCCCGCCTCCCACCCCTGAATAAGAAGCCTGTTCCTTGGGTACAAAGCCTTGGAGTCTGTCCCACTCTAAATCACCCACCTCTGGAATGGATTTTATATGCAAAATTAGTTTAAAGATTTAATTTCCTGGGAAGCAAAAATCTTTCAAATATTTCAGCTCGAATTTGGAGCTACTTTTTGACATTCCCCCTTTTAGTTCAGGAGACAAGAGCTAGGGGAGGGAAGGGGAGGTAGAACCCCCGCTTCTCAGCCATCCAGTCTTCCTCCTTGAAAGGCATTCTGTCCCGGGTCTAGGTCTGATTTCTGTCAGGATGAGAAAAGCAAGAGGGAGTGAGGCCCCTGGCAGGCCTGGCACACATTCCTGAGGAGAACTTTCCACTGACTTGCTCCTTCCCAGCTGGGGACAAAGCCAAGGCCAGGCCACCAGCCTCCCAAAGGAATGCAAAGTCTGGACTTTGGGGAGGGGAAGGGGGCAAGGGCTGCGGGGGTGGGGACTCCAGTGCCATTTCCCAGGTTCCCCGAGTTCCCAGTGCGCTTGGGAGAAACAAGGAATGAAAGAGCACCTGATTTAAAGACAGAGATTAGGATTCTAATCTGGGCTCTGCTACTGGCCTTTGGGTGGCCATGAGCAAGCCCATGACCCCGAGACCTCAGTTTCCCCCATTATTGAATGAGGAGGCGGCTAGATAACTTCTGAAGTGCCTTCCAGCTGGGACGGTCTAAGTTTGATGGCTATCCCCAGCTGGCCGCAGACAGTCTGCCTGCCGACCTCCCAGTGCGACCCCTCCTGCTGGCCGGGCGACTTCCCACATCCCACGCGTTGCTCTTCCCCGCCCTTTCCTGCTCAGGCTGTCCCACAGGCCCTCCCAGCAGTCAAGCCTTTACTTGCTTTCTAAGCCGCAGCTTGTTTTTCTCAAAACGACCCGCGAAGCCCATCTCTTTTAGGGCGTCTGGTTTGATTAACACGATTGTTGCTTCAAAGCACTACTCCTCCGTGCGAACAAGCTCTGTTCCCACATATCACCTTTCCATGATTTGTACTGGCCTCGGCGAGAGGAAGAGTATATCTTCTCCCCATTTTGGATGCGGGTTTCCCTTTCCGAGAATCATTGTTCAGACACAACGCAAAGGCCGTCGGTGTGTTCTGAGCATACTCCTGATGGTGGCAGGACGGCTGGCCAGCCTACCACCTGACCAATCTTTGTCGAGACCTGCCCAGCTGAGCAGAACTTCCTAGCGGAACCGCAGACTCCTAGGAAATAATAATGGCTACTTTTCAAAGCCAATAAATATCGGGGTGGTTGTTACGCAGCACATGCCAACTGATATAAGTATAAAGCACATGCCCAGAAAGAACCCAAGTGGATGGGGCACATACTAGGCTTTGTGATTATTGTAGGAATAATGCCCTTTCATGGCAGTATCCTTGGCACGTGGCTACAGAGCTTGTCTATAGCTCAGAGCCTTAGACACGACGAGCTCAGCACAGGGGGACGATTTATCCAGGAGAGCGGCCCCCTTTCGAAGTGGCCAAGGACCTCAGCCAGGGCTGTGGTCCCAGCCTCGGGATGTGGCACCGACTCCTACTTGCAGAGTCAAGGTGCGGACGAATGCTCTTCTTTAACGCTTACACCAGCTCTGGGGGCTGGCATTCTGTCTCCATCGACCAGGGGTGGCATGGGATTTTAAGAGCTAGAGCATTTAAATATTATATTTATTTATTTATTTTTAGAGAGGGAGTAAAAGAGGGAGAGAAACATCGATGCCCAGGAGATACATCGATCGGGCGGCTCTTGCAGGCCCCCAGCTGGGGACCTGGCCCACAGTCTGGGCACGTGCCCTGACTGGGAAGCAAACCAGCAATTTTTGGCCCACAGGCCAGTGCTCAGTCCAGTGAGTCACACCAGCCAGGGTGCGTTAGAGCATTTTTAAAATAGCAGAACACTTCTGGATCACGTTCTGGAACACATTAGATATGTTCTAGGCACTGGGCACATGGCAGTGTGCCTTCGCGGAGCTTACCTTCCCAGGTAACCTGGAAAGGCCTTAAGAGGGAGGAAAAGGGAATGGGGAGAGTTAATCTCTCTGTAGTGATTTTAAAATATCTATGAATTTTTGATACTCCTCTCTCCAAAGGGGGAATTTAATTCTCCTCCTCTTGAGTACGAACTGTGCTCAGTGACTCACTTCTAACCAACATAAAATGTGGCAGAAGGAATGGTGTGTGTGACTTCTGGGGGTAGGTCGTAAAAGACATTGCAGATTCCCCTGCGTTCCTCCTCTTGGGTAACTAGCACTGGGGGAGCCAGCTGCCACGCCATGAAGACATTCATGCAGCCACAGGGAGAGGTCCGCATGGCAGGGAGCTGAGGCCTCCTGCCAACAGTCCTGTGAGTGAGCCATCTTGGGAGTGAATGCTCTAGCCCCGGGCAAGCCATCAGAGACTGCAGCCCCTCCTGGCATCTTCAATACAACCTCATGTGAAACTGAGCCAAAAATCACCTCACTAAGCTGTCTCAAATTCCTGAACCATAGAAACTGTGGGGTAATTATTGTTTTAAGATACTAAGTTTTGGGATAACTTGTTATGCAGCAAGAGATAACTGACACATTGCCTCTAGCTCCTGATTTTCCAATTTTGATCCATTCTTCCCTCTTTCATATTCACCATATACCAAATAATGGGGGAACAAAAGTCCAGATGTAACAAGACAGAGGACTCCGGGGAGCTGGGCCCAGAAGGCAAGGCTCTCCATGAACATCTGTTGTACGAAAGTGGAAGAAACAAAAGTTTGTCAGGAGCCCTACCTCTGCAGTGTATTTACCTTGAAGCCCAGCCCCACATTATATGCTTCCTCTGGCTGCCCAGTCCCAGGTGGGAACTTTGATCGGAGGCAGGAATTTGGGGGGTGGGGGGACATGGAGACTCACTTGAGCAGGATTTCATACTGGCCGGCGTGCCAGGGCTGCACATTCTTTAGAACCAGGGTGAACACGTCCTCATTCTGCAGCACCTCAAAGTGGCTGCTGTCTTTGGAGAGGGCTTTGCCGTCTCGGAGCCAGTGCACAGTGGGGAAGGGGTCACCAGCTATGGCACAGGAGATGAGGACACTCTGGCCCAGGGCGGCTGTCACTGAGCGAGGCTTGCTGATGAACCAGGGCTGGGTGCCATCCTGAGGTTCTGAAAGTTGAGTCAAAGCGTTGAGTTAGAGAGGGAGGCATTTCAGCAGAGAGCGCCCACTCGACTGTCCGTGGTGGTGAAGGTCAGAAGACAGCATGCTACCCAAATAACAGCTTGTCTAGAAGTTGCTTTTATTGGAGATACAGATATAACATTCTTCTTATGGCAAATGTGTCTTGGTTCCATTCTCAGTGGGTAATAGTAACATGAATTGTGTATCCAAAGCAAGGGGAGGTAGCCCGGAATGCACACTCATGGGGCACCAATGATCTACGTTAGAGGTGATGATTAAAAGTTGTCACTTGCTTTGTGTATGCTCGTCTCTCCTTCCAAATGGAGGCTCTCTTAAAGGCAAGGACCCTAATGAGCCCAAAACTCATGTTAAAAGCCATCACTGCCAAATTGTTACATGTATTATGAGACTTCTCTCCGATCGCTCTATGCAGCAGGGACTTCAGAGGCAGGGAAGGGCAGCCTCACTCAGCCAGAGCCTGAGGTGTATGGTGAGGAGCTGGTCCTTGGGGCTGGGGTGGGACCAAGACAGCACGGGGCCCATGGTGGGAACAAAGCGGACTCTCGTGGTTTCCTCACCTCCAGATCGCTTTTGGAAAGACCATGGCAGCACCTCCTCCCACCCCTGCCCCCAAGGCTGGCCAGCCTCACCTTGCACCGTGAGCACAGCCTGGGTGCGAACCTCCCCAGTGCTGTTCCAGGCCTCACAGGTGTAAGTCCCCGTGTCCTCCGGGAACACCTCCTGGATACAGAGGCTGTGCCGAGTGCCTCTGTGTTCGAAGTGGAAGTCCTCTGACTCCTGGATCTCGTTCCCATTGTGAAGCCAGATGACCTCGGGCGGTGGGTTCCCTGAATGGGGAGGAAGGTTGGGGCACAGGTCAGACAGGTGCTTTCCCGGGCGGGTGGCAGCTCTGCACATAGTGCTGTGACTCTGCACTGAATTCTTCATGCTTCGGTTTCCCTATCCACAAAATATTCTACGTTTTCTACCTCATAGGTTTCTTGGGAGGATGAAGTAAGTTCATAGAGCCCCCTTAGCAGCCCACTAGAATAGCAGGTTAGAACAGCATCTGGCACAAAGAAAGTACTCACTGCGTGCTCGTTATAGTTATTTAACAACAGATTTGGGGGAACTAGGAAGAACCCAGAAGTGAAAAAAATATGATTTCATAGGCAAAAAAGAAAACCCACAAAGAACAGCTTTTAAAGCTAGAATTTAAACTCCCTGACGCTACCGAGTGGCTACTGGGTCACTGGGTTTGAAGTGGACGCGTTTCCTGCCCTGCGCTGACTGATGCTGTGTGCGAGCGCCCAGGCAGTTCAGTGGGCCTTTATGGCAACTCCCTTGTCATTCTTCACCAGGAGGGACGCTCCATGGCATTTCATGTTGGTACCGTACAAATGCTGCCTGAGGGTGAAGGTGGGCACCAGCTCGCACAGGATTTTAAACAGCTCACGAAGGACAGCAATTTTTGGATTTTACTATCCTGCTTTCCTCGGTAGTTTCTAGCAATCTGTTGAAAACAATGGTCTCTGAGGGCTTCCTCTGTGGTAAGAGCTGAGCCGCTGTGCCCTCTTTCAGGAGCATCAGGGCCCCGGGACGGCTGCTGAGGCGGGCTGGGCGGCTGCAGGCTCTGGAGAGGCCCGAGGAGAGAGGTGACCCCTCCTGTCTCCGATGGGTTAGCTAGCACAGGTCTGGGGCGCAGGTGCACGGCGCCTCTGATTTCTGTTAACTCAAGGAGTGCAGACGTGGTGGGGACTCGACCCTCCACCTGGACTGTCCAGGGACTGCCTCCAGCCTGTAGGGAAGAGAGGTGGGCTCTCTCACAGCACATCCTTATTGCTTGCGCAGCTCAAGAGAAACTAAAAACTGGGGAGGGCAAAGTGAAATAAGTCAGACAGAGAAAGACAAATATCATATGATTTCACTCAGGACAATACAAACAAACAAACAAAATAGAAACAGATTCATAGACACAGAGACAGACTGACGGCTGCCAGACAGAAGAGAGGTCGTGGGGCTGTGTGAGAAAGGCGAAGGGATTAAGAAGTACTGATTGGTAATTACAAAACAGTCATGAGGATGTAAAGTACAGCATAGAGAATGTGGTCAATAATATTGTAACTACGTGTGGTGCCAGGTGGGTACTGGAAATATCGGGGGATCACTTTGCAGAGTGTTTGACTGTCTGGCCACCATGTCATACACCTGAAACTAAGACAAAATAATATTGAATGTAAACTGTAATTTAAAACAAAAGATAACACACATGCAAATAAAATCTTTTTATAAAAAATGCTTCCTGTTTTTCTGGCAATTACGTGTGTTATAGTCAAAAAAAAAAAAACAACAACCCAGGAGGACAACCTCCAGGGGGTCAAAGACACGGGTCAGTGGCTGGCAACCATTATACAATGAAGGGGGAACCTGACCCCTTAGGCTCCTCTTGATGGCCTCTAGCAAGGGTTGTGACCCTCATACTGGGCTGCTAATCACCCAGCCCCTCTTTCAGGAGAGCCTCTGCTCCTTTTGCTCACCTTAAAATTTGATTAGAGCAACTGAGAACATCTTCCAAGAGCTGGCGAGTTCTCACATCACCTGGTTTAGTACCAGTGTCCAAAATCATCCAGCTACATTGGCTATGGCATGTTTTCACATTAACCTTTCAGCCCCCCAGCCATGGTCACTTCTTCCCCTGGATCACTTAACCTTAAATCCAGAAAAACCCTGCCCAGAGAAAGCAGGAAGCGGGGACCATGAGGCTGTACTTCTTCGGGTCCATTGACCGATAGCCGCACGCCGGTTTCCGTGGGTCAGTGACCTGAGTGGGGCGTCAGGGAGCAGGGCCCACGTGGCAACCGTGCCCATTCTCACACACACTCCGAAGAAAGAGAGGCAGAGACAGACCTGACACCTGGACGGTCATGGTGACCTGGCTCCCATCCATGACCTTGAGGTCAGAGAGGCCCTGCAGGAGACGGGGTGCGGCGGGCTCGCCAGCGGCCGTGGACAGGAGGTGCTCGCTCTTCCCGTCACTTTCCTTTTCTGTGTGACAGACAACAGAACGCGGATGAACATCCATTCACTTGTTCATCCGTTTGACAAGCTCAGACTCGGCGACCCTCGTCGCAGGACTGTCAGGTTCAGGTCCCCACCAGAAACCAACCGCTAACCGATGAGGACTTGGGGGCGGCCCTGGAGCTCACTGGGAACAGGCGCGCCCGTCTCTCTGCCTGGCCTGCCAGGGCGCCTGCCTGGCAGCGGGGAGGGCAGGAGGGCCCTCTGCGGGGCTGTGCCCGGGGTCGGCTCTGGCTCCTCAGGAGAGCTTCAAGGCGGGTGGGGGCGGCCAATACTTGGCATCTTATGAGATTTTTTTTTCTTAAATGTATATACTTTTTTAAAAAAAGTATGGCACAAAATTCAAAAGGTACCAAAAAGTATGTGTAATGTCTACCTTCCACCCATCCTCCAGCCATCAAGTGTCTCTCTCTCCCCAGCGACAGCCAGTTTTCAGTGTCTTGTTCATCTTACCAGAGGTGACCTATGTGCAGAACGCACACAAGCAAATAGGCATACGCTTTTATTTTCTTCTTTAAAAAAACGACAGCACGGGTGACACAACACTTGCCATCTTGCTTTTCCACTTTGCAGTGGATCTTGATGTCCCTTGTAAAACAGAACTGAAGAGCTTCCTCACTGTTTGCTAAGACTTCGTAACGCTCCGTTGCCGTGTCGTGAGATTTTAAGCACCCCGAGAAAGCCTAAGACACGACATGCATCAGAATGACTAAGACTGAAAAGACTGGCCGTCCTCCGCACTGGCGCGGGTGAGGATTTGGAGAACCTGGGACTCTCGCACGCCACTGGCGGGAGTCTAAGACTCTAAGGGTACAGTCCCTTTTGAAAGCAGTTTGGCAGTCTCTCAAAAAGTTAAACATACATGTACCACAGGATCCAGTGATTCTTCTCTTGGGTATATAGACTAGAGGAATGAGAGTACACATCTACACAAAGATTTGTCCACAAATATTCACAGCAGCTTTAATCGTAATCACCCCCAACTAAAAACAAGCTATCAGCAAATGAATGAAGAGACAAACTCTGACATAGCCATTCAGTGGGATCCTACTCAGCAAAAAGGATGGAGTAACGACAGACCCTAACCCTACAACAGGGACAGATCTCATAAAAATTGCGTTGACTGAAGGGAGCCAGACAAAGAAAGAGTGCCTACTGGATGATTCCATTTATACACAATTCTAGGAAACGTGAAATACCGTGACAGGAAGCCCAGGGTAGTAGTTGGAGGGTTTGGATTGTAGAGGGGCAGGAGGAAGTTTTTAAGGGTGATGGAGATGTTCATTTCTTGAAATTGTAGTGAAGGTTTCAAACTACGTACCATAAACATATGCAGTTTATTGCAGATTAATTAATATTACGTCAGCGAAAACCAGGGATGGGTGGAATCTCTCTGAGACAGGGAGAGGGCACACCCGCTAGTCCAGGACATAAACTGGGACAACTCTTTGGGTTCAGGGCTGGCGCACTCATCCCCACTCAGTTTTCTGGGGAGATGGGTTAACAAATAGGTGTTCCATTATTCTTGGAGCCTCCCCAAGCTGGGCTCGGATTGGCCTCCTGTGAGCAGGAGGGGAAAGGGCAGCGAAGGGCTGAGCCAGAGCCTGCTTCCCACACGGGGCAGCCCTGGCACAGGACGCGCTCACAGTTGCCCAGTCTCCGATCTTGCCCTCTGTCCTGTGAGCCGGGTGGCTTTGACCTTCAATAACCTTTTTGTAAGGTTTTTGTTGTTGTTGTAACGTTTGCCCTTTGGCAGGGGCAGGGCGAGGGGCAGAGAGGGCTGTGATCTCTCTAACTTAAACTGCAGGCTTAGGGGAAAACGAACTCTGGTATTTGGGGTTCTTATTAGCACAGGGCCACAAATACCAGGTCTTTTCCAGGAAGCTCTGGGCCTCGTGGGGATGCATTTCCAGGGTGCTTTACATACTTGAGAAAGGCCTAACTCCATATTCGCCACTAAATTTTTACCTGTTGGCACTGAAAACAAAATCAGCTCCCTGTAGGGTTCTCCCAGCGCAGCCTCCGGGAATGAGGAGGGGAGGCCTGGAGAGGCCTGGGGCCCTGGAGGGCAACTTCCTTCAAGTCAGGTGAGCTGTGAAGGGCATGGAACTGAAGCGCAAGGGCAGCTGAGACGGGGTAACCCCACAATCCATGAGCAGACGGTGGGCTCTCAGGCCTCCCCTGCCCCCCTGCCCCAGCCGCCAGCATTGCTGCCTTAGACAGAGGGGCAACCAGGTGGCCTTGGCAAAGGCCCCGGGAAGCGGGCTGGGGGCCCGATATTGGAAATGCAGAGACCGCGTTTCTCTGACGGGGCTGCAGTGGCCAGGAAAGTGGGCTGCCTCGGGAGAGTTGAGGCATTTCCTGTATTGCACAGGCCGAGAAGGCTTGAGGACAAAATGTTTTCGCCTGTCCAGTGTCCTCCTTGTTCCCGCCTCTCTGCTGTCTCTGCCAGGGTCCCCAGCTTCACAGAGCTCTGTGCAGATACACTCTTATTCCTAGGTGATGCAGGAACATCTAAAACGCCAGCTTCTGCCCTGGCTGGGTGGCTCGGTTGGTGGCAGTGCTGTCCCCATACACCAAAAGTCTGCAGGTTCATCCCCGGTCAGGGCACATGCCTGGGTTGTGGGTTCTAGCCCCAGTGGGGACACCTATAGGAGGCAACCAGTCGATGTTTCTCCCTCACATCGATGTTTCTCTCTCTCTCCCCCTCCCTCCCTTCCTTTCTCTCTAAAAGCAAGAAACATGTCATTGGGCGAGGATTTAAAAAAAAAAATTCCTCTCCTTGAAGCTGGTTGTGGCTCTACTTTGGCCCCGCCCTCTTTGGGGTCTTTCCACTGCCCAGCGTCCTGACCTGGGGCTTTGACACCCTATAGTGCCAGTGGGGACTGGAAGCATATCTGTGCCTCTCTCTCCTGAGAGGTGAACTGGGCACTGCCCCCCACCCCCCCCCCCCCGCCCCGTTTCCTCCCCACCCCTGTGGCATCTTCCTGGTACTGGAAATCTAGGATCTGAGTCTGGGTCCTAGCCTCGGGCAAATCACTGCCTCTTTCTGAAGCTCAGTTTCCTCATCTGTGTATGATGGTAATAATGGTATCGTTACAGGACTTCAGAGTTTCAGAGATGATATGTGAAAATACTTTCTACGGCTGCTCACCATCAATGATGGCACTTGGGTGAGGCTGACTGGGAGCTGACTCACACCTATGCACTTAGGCTCAGTTTCGTGGTGGGTTTATCAGCAGCAGCAGAAAACACGGAGACTGGGCCCTCATCGAAGGACTCCAGACACATTTTTATTTGACCTGAGGCAAATGTTGTTTAGGAAGTAAACCGACAACAAACTTTCATTGCACTCTCTCCAGGAGGGAGATGAGGAGGGCGGAGTGTGTGGGAACTGACCCTGGGGCAGGCATTTGGTACCGGTGTCACCCATGACCTCTGACCCTGCTCTTTCTTCCCCAAAGCCCCACAGCAAGAACAGAGGAAAGAGGGACATAACTGGGGGTAAATGTGCGGAATGAACCTGTTCCCAGACCTGCAGCTGGGGGTCACATGGGACCCGAGTGACCGCGCACCTGGGCTAGCGAGCGGCTGAGTCGTCCCCAGCACTCAACAGCTTCGGCTTCTTCCCGGGGTGAGAAAACCACCCCGGCCCCCCTACAGACGTGCTCGGCGCTGGGCTTAAGGAGCCAGTGAGGACCTAGGTTATGGGGCAAGCAGCTTCCTTTAGGTGGCCCGAGAAAAGCAGCTCTCACAGAACCCTGAAACTCGGGTAGAACCCCACCACCCCGTTTTACCGACTAAGAGGCCGGGAAGTGCTCAGGCGAAGTGACCCGCACAAGGTCACAGAGCCCGTTACGGGCAGTCCTCGAGCTCACACCCAGGCCTTCTGACAGCCCGGCCAAGATGTTCTGGAGGCTGTCTCTTCTCAGGGAACCAGCCCTCTCCAGTGGTGCCCAAGGTGAACTCCCCTCGAAGACAAATACATTACCCGCTGGCCTGTATCCTGGGCCCTTGACAAGGCACAAAGGCTAAAGCGGAGCAGGGACAAACCAGGTAAAACGGGCAACCTGTGCACGTTTCATTTAGTTGCAAAACCAAACCAATGATTCAGGCTCCTCTGTGGTCACACTCTTACGTGGACGTAGATAAATTAAGACAGACGGACACCGTTGCTCTGAACTCATAGCTCTAGCTGTGTGAGCTGAAGCGAGTTCCCCGACCCAAGCCTCAGTGTTTCCTCCTCTAAATTGCTGATAATACAGTTGCCACTAATTATTAACGATAATACCATATTGATAAGCATAGTGCATATGTCGTCAGTAACGCACATGATGAGCGCTGCTGGGGTTTTGGATGATCAAGAGAAACAGCATATGTAGAGCGGCTAGAACACTACCTGGCAGGCAGTAAGTATAATGTTAAGTGTTTTGTGCCTTTCACAATCCAACTGACCTTTACAGTTGGGCAAACTCAAACTGACAATGACTGCAATGAGAAAAGTCCCCAAACCAGTCAATGACCGGAGCATTCACACTTATTCAGGCAGAGATCTGAGAGGGCGCTGACAGCTGTCACTGAGAAAACGTTGTAGCAATTCCTTACCGCATGCCACACTTCATGATTCTAAAGGATGCTCACAACCATTGAGTTATGTTTAACTTCCTCTGAAGTGAGGGACCTGGCGTCCCCATTTCCAGGGGAGGCAGCCAAGGCTCAGAGAAGGAAGCTGGCCTGTCCTACCCTCCCAGGGCTGACATGGCCAACAGGGTCCTGCTCTGGGCCCTCTGCTGTCATAAGAGCAAAGGCCGGCCACCTAAACTCCACAAGGGGCTTTCTGTCACTGGGTTCACGCCCAGAGTTGCTGGTTACTCTAGAGATATGCCCTTCTGGGGTTGTGCTTCAGCTGTCACCTGTCACTGTCCTGGTTTGAGGCAGGGGTAGGAGAGCCAGGGTCTGAGGCCCCCACCGGCAATCAAGCCTCAGGGAACCTGAGTTTGTTTGGGGGGAGGGCGAGGGAGGCCGGCATTGGCTGTAACACTGGAAATAGCAAGGAAGGGGTCCCTGGGACCCAGTGACAGGCTTGCTGCCCAACTCCAATGATGGTCAGACTAAATATACCCCAGGTTTTTCCCACAGCTGTGTTTCCTGCCGCTCTGTTGAGGCCAAGGCCAGGGATGGCCTTCTCTCTGGATTCCAGGAAAGGCCGAGTCTCCCTGATTTGCTGGCCTAGGGTTAAAGATTTAGCGTGAACGGGTCTATTGCTCTGGTACTTGGTCAAGCGGCTAGTGACTCTCCATTCCCTCACCGACTCGTCCCGTCGCTAGCTGGCGGCTGGCGATTGGCGCACTGTTCTATCTTGAGAGAAAGAAAAAGGGCCAGGCCTGTCCTCCAATGGAGAGGAGCAGAGCTAAGATTAAGAATACTTATATGCAGCTTCTTGACACGTAAAA